>CABHPR010140664.1:0-29984 GCA_902168415.1 Peromyscus melanophrys | reverse complement strand
CATTTAAAATTAAAATATATATATATTATATATATAATTGAATGAATACTGTGAATGTAATCTATGAATATCACAAATGTGATTAATATCATGAGTGTAATTAATGAATATCATGAATGTAATTTAAAAAATAAATAAATAAAGTAAAAAAAAAAAGATTTCTCTGCACTGCTGAAGCCAGTGTGCCCAGCCAGTCTGGGAACCCACAGGCATTTCTACCCCCACCATCCTTCTGTTTGAGAAAAAGATGACCAGAGGCAGCTTCAGGCCAGGGCTGAAGAGAGAAGTGGGATCCTGGCTTCCCCACCAAGCCCGCTCTGCTCTCGTCTTCTTCCCTTATTTGTGTTCGGTACCTCTTACCCCCTAAGCTCACACCTCCTGTGAGGAGACCAGCCTGGGGGTGCGTGGCCATCATCCTGCCCAGCCAGGGGCACTGGTTTCCTCACCTTTCTGTGTGTGCGCCCATCTCTGCATGGCTGATGCAGAGCAGGGATGGCTATGCCCTTCTCTGCCCACCACCACACAAAGGAGGAACCGGGAGCCCTGCCTGGGGAGGGGCTTTGGCTACTTGGAGAGCTCAGCTGTGCAGCTCCTCCAACCACAGACTTTGTGGGGCTTTTTTTTTCTTTTTTTTTCTTTTTTTTTTTCATAGGGTCTTAGGTAGCCAAGTGACCTTAAACTCCTGATCCTCCTGCCTCCACCTCTCCAGTGCTGGGGTGACAGACATGCACTGCCACTCTGGGTTTATATGGTGTTGGAAATCAAGCCCAGAGCTTCATAAACACTAAACAAACACTCTACCAACTCAGATACATCCTAGCCCTTGTTATTTTTTGAATTAAGTTCTTAGGCTTACTCAACATACTTGGAGGCAGTGGAGTCTCCTTCATGGCCCAAGAGGCACTGGCGAAACACTTGCTATGAGGAAATCTTTCCATTGAGAAAAATTCCTGGGTGCGTCTGTGCTCAGTGGCTCCAGTGAGCTGTGCGATGGCCATGACTGAGAAGGACCTGGGGCTTTGGAGATCATGGTTCCTGCTGCCTCTGTCACACCTGGTGCCTGGCAAGGGACAGGAGCCTCTCCCTGGCGCTGGGTCATTGCCCACTTTGCCACCACCCAAGAATGGAATGAATTGGGGCCCCTGAGGAGCTCTGGTAGGCTGTTCCATCAGGTGGACATTTACAGTGTCTGATGACCAGTTCTCATACTCAGTTTTCAGGACACTGAGGGAAGAGGACAAGGTGAGGAGTCACCTGGCATGTCCCCCGCTCTCAGGGCAAAGCCCTCCAGCCAGGCCCTGCAGGGCCACTCTACAAACTGGACATGGCCCTGCACAAATGTCCCAGAGGAGAGGAGGGTCTCACTCTGCATGGAGGGGAGGCCAGCCTTCCATCTTTCCCCTTCCTGACTGTGGGCTGTGGGATTCTGGGCCCCTTTGGTTATGCTATTGTCTGGAGACCCAGGTCCAGCGGCTCAGGGGCTGGAAAACAAACACACAGCCACTTCAGAAGCAGCCTGGGGGCATAGCATGCTTGCTGGGGATAGCATGCTTGCTGGGGATAGCATGCTTGCTGGGGAGGGCATGCTTGCTGGGGAGGGCATGCTTGCTGGGGATAGCATGCTTGCTGAGCACACATGAAGCCCTGCATTCTATCCCAGCACTGCATACATCAGGCATGGTGTTGCACAGTTGTAACCTGTAATCCCAACACTGAGGAGGTGGAAGCAGGAAGATCAGAAATGAAAGGTTATCCTTGGCTACATAGTGAGTTTGAAGTAAGCCAGGGCTACATGAGACCTTGGGTTTTTTGTTTTTTGTTTGTTTTGTGTGTGTGTGTGTGTGTGTGTGTGTGTGTGTGTGTGTGTGTGTGTGTTAATTGATTAGTTAACTAATTTAAAAAGTATCCAAGCCATGCCTGCAGCAGCCCACTCCCTCCCCAATGTCTGGTCTGAGGTCTATGGAAGCCTGAACTCTAGTAATCCAAGATGGAACAGGGTGGGCCTAGGCCTCTGCTTTATGCTCCCAGTTGCAGCCAGCCAGGCCCCAGCCTCAGAGGGAACTCAACGACTACTAGGGAACTGAAAACACATGACTCCAATCAGGAGAAAAATGACTTCATGGCCACAGCCCCTGAAGCAGACGGCTCTGCTGCCAGGCCCTGTCCAGGAAAACTTCCAGAAGGTCCTGCATATTCTGCAGCCTCTGGCTGGGGTCTCCCCTGCGGGGGAACTCGCCTGCACCACGCCAGGACCGAAGGCAAAGTGGCCAACTGTGGGACCAGAGGAATCCGCCACAACCCAACGCTTCCTGCACCAGCGCCTAGCAGCACTTTCATGAATGGCCCGGCTTCCCAGACAGCGGATTGGCTGAGCCGCCAGCCGCGTGGTCCAATCAGCAGCGGCGGCCGCTTGGTCTCCGCGTGGGGCTTGAGAAGTTACGCAGCTGTGAATGGCGGAGAGCCCCTCCCCCAAGGAGAGGAAGAGGGAGAGGGGGTTTCATATGTATATTTATTTTTAAATTCCCTGCACTGTTCGGGGATGTGGGACAATTATGTCCGTTCCGAGTCTTGGCTGCAGCTCCCGACAATAGCCGTAGGCTTGCCTGTGGCCTCGAGGATTGGCATTGAAGACCTTGTGTCTGGAAAAATGCTTGTTGGTTGGAATTGCATTTCTTTGCCTGTTTTTCAGACCGGTTCCAGGTCCCAAGGACAGCATCAGGACCTTTCACAGGCTATGCTGCAGGACCGCAGACAATGTCTTAGGGATGATGGGTTTGCGTTTGCTCAGGGTAGGGGCTCCTGCAGCAGCTCTCTGCGGCAGGCACTGTACAGGGGCTTGGTCACACTGCTTGGTCACTCCACCTGTCAGTCACTGGCTAGGTCCTAGCTTCCACTGACAGGTGTTGTGCATGGGGGCCCTGGGGCCTAGGGACTGGAGTCTAGACATTCTGGGCAGCCTGTGTTTGCTATTGAATAGGGAAGCAGGCTCTGTTGGCTGATGTAAAGCAGGCATGTATTTACAAATGCTTCTGGAGAGCCCCCACAATCCCTGCTGCCTGTCACTTCTGATGCCTAGCAAGGCACAGAAGCCTCTCTCTCCCTGGTGTTGGGTCCTAGCTAGCTTCACCACCGCCCAGAAGTTGAATGAGTTCTGGGCCCCTGAGGAGCTCCGGTAGGCTGTTCCATCAGGTGGACATTTACAGTGTCTGAGGACCAGTTCTCATACTCAGTTTTCAGGACACTGAGGGGAGAGGACAAGGTGAGGAGTCACCTGGCATGTCCCCCGCTCTCAGGGCAAAGCCCTCCAGCCAGGCCCTGCAGGGCCACTCTACAAACTGGACATGGCCCTGCACAAATGTCCCAGAGGAGAGGAGGGTCTCACTCTGCATGGAGGGGAGGCCAGCCTTCCATCTTTCCCCTTCCTGACAGTGGGCTGTGGGATTCTGGGCTCCCTTGGCTATGCTATTGTCTGGAGCCCCAGATCCTGTGGCTCAGGGGCTAGATGCCAGTGCAAACTGTGGCTGAAGAGAGGGCATGCCTGCTCTTCCAAGACTCCTAAACTTGGAGAAACCCATCCTGGACAGAATCTAGACTCCAAATGTAATAGGGAGGAAAGCTGTCTTGCAAGGAGGGTTGAGGTCAGGTTGGGGAAGGCCTTGAATGCCAATTTGAGGAGGTGTTTTGAGGCCCTGGGGAGCCACAGAAGGTTGAAGAGAAGGAGATGGTACCCCGGAATATGTAGAATTGACTCCCTCTGGCAAGGAACCAGGGCTGAGCCTTTGTGGAACTTCTGCATAGGAGCCAAGTAAACTGTTCCCTGTGATCCTGGGCTGGTCTCTCTTCTGAGTGGTCCCCAGGCAATCAACTCCCTCAAAAGGTGAGAAAACAGCCAGGCCTGGTGATTCATGCCTTTAATCCCAGCACTTGGGAAGCAGGTAGATCTCTGCAAGTTTCAGATCAGCCAGAGCTACATAGTAAGATCTTTAAAAAAAAAAAAAAATGAGGAAATTGAGATTCAATTTGGAGGCCCCAAGCTTAGGAATGGCCCAGGTCTGCCCTGAGTTTGAGGTGAAGGCACACTGCACAAGGCAGAACTGGATTGGAAGTCATATTGATACACCCAGATAGATCTCCAAGCCCAGACCACCTGCAGCCAATGGGACCAGAACCCTTGTGAGAAAAAACTGAGGACCAGACTCGTCTCCCATGGAACTCTATCCCATTAGCTGTACAGGGCCAGTGTTTTCACGTCACATGGCTTCTGGAAGTTTGAAGCCACTGAAGGCTTTGGAGGGGATGGAAGGGGCAGAGCAACAGGAATCTTCTTGTTTGAATGCAAGTAATTGCCCGCAGTTTGAACGTGTGCTAGAGGCCATGTGTTGGTAACCTGGTCCCCAGTGCAGCTGTGTTGAGGTGGGGTCCTAGGGTGGTGCTTGGATCATCTCACAGGAAGCAGCAGGTAGATCCATTTATGGGACGGTAGAGTAACGGAGCTAGCAGCTCTGCTGGGAACATGAGTTCTCTCTCCCCTGCAGGACTGCTCTCATCTCAGCATCTAAGACTCTTCCCGTGTGTGACACAGCATGAAACTCTTGCCAGATGTGAACAGATGCCTGTGCCACAATTGTGAACTTCCAGCCTCTAGACACAGCGAGCCAAGTCAGCCTCTACACTGTATGAATTACCCAGCCTCCCTGAGTGTGGTGGGACCCACCCAGCTGTCATTCCAGCACTGGGGAGGTGGAGGCAGGACAATCAGGGATTGGAGGCCCATTCTTGGCTACACAGTGAGTTGGAGGCCAGCCTGAGCTATAGGAGACCCTGTCTCAAAATAAACCAACGGCAACAAAACCAAAGCCAGCCAAACAAGCAAACAAAGATGGACAAAGTTACCAGCCTCAGGCACTCTTACAGCAGCAGAGACCAGATTAAGAGACCATGGCCACCTAGCAGACTTCCCAAGAACACACTTCTAGCATAGCTGTTTTTTGTTTGTTTGTTTGTTTGTTGTTTGTTTGTTTTTTGTCAGAGAGAAGCCTAGCCTGAGCTGAAGCTTCAGTCCCTAAGAGGGGCCATGTGTGTCTCCTGTCCTGCCTTGAGCAGTGGGCTCTCCTTTCTCTCCTGCATCCACAGACTAGGATGTAGATGTGGGTGTGTGCCAATTCACTTGGCACACAAGGGGAGGCTGGGTCTCCAGGGTCGTGCCACCCTGTATTAGACCTGGTTTGCCCACCCATGCTCCTGTGGAAGAGAGAAGTGAGTCTCTGGACTAGGTGTCTTCAATGTTTCTTAGCACCTGAGTACATGGACACATCAAACCTCTGCCTTGTGCTTCCTATTTGCAGGATGAACATCCATCTAAGCCTTCTGTAGGAATCAGGGGCTGGCAGTGTCCACGGACAGATGATGCCCAGGGACGAGCAACTGCCTTCACTAGCCAGAGCCCAGGAGAGGAAGGAGGTCATTACTGATGGCAGAGGGGATTGCAAAGCTAGAAGCTGCTTCAGTGTCCTAGAGCCACTGTCCACATTAGCCCACACTGACTGTCCAACCAGGCTGCATGTCCTTTGGCACAGCTCGGGAGACTTGGGGCAAGCAGGTTTCTTCCGAGGCTGTGGTGTGCACTGGGCAGTCCCTCCTTCAACCCTGTGGTCATGTCAGCCATTCAGGATGTTCCTAAGCTCACAGACATGGCACACCAAGCTCTACCCCCATTACACATCCTGTTCTTTGTGTGTCTCACTGAGGAGAGGAGGCAGAAGACAGATGAGACACTTGCTGCCAAGCCCAGTGACCTGAGTTCGATCCTCAGGACCCATATTGCAGAAGGTGAGAACCAACTCCCATAAGTTGTCTTCTGACTTCCACATACACCCACCCCATGACATGCACACGCCCCCCGCCAATAAGCAAACAAATAAACACAGGTAATAAGAAAATAAAGTCTTCTCTGAGACTCCGACAACCCTGAGCCATGTGCCCTGTAAAACCAGCAAGCAATTTACAAGAACTTTGGCATGCAGCTTCACAGAGCATGCACCTCCCTTCCAGAATAAAAAAGGTGGGGGGCACTAGAAAGAAGGGATGGGACCAGCGTGAGGCCCAGGAAAGCAGACATTAAACACTGTGTCCAGCCTCTGAGACCTGTGGCAGCAGGGTGTGGGCCCCACAGGCTTGGACAGCCCCTACCTCTGTGGCCTTGCTGGCTGCAGCCCACGTGGCCACTCTTGGGCTGGCCCCACTTGCTGCCTATGGCTCTCCCTGGCAGGTGTTCCACATTCCTCACACCTCGGCTTCCTGGGGTGCCCACTGCATTGTTAGCCTCACTCTTTATGTCTTATTGTGAGCCATCTCAGGTGTGTTCAGAGACTTCGCCCTTCTGTCCTGTTGCCTGACCTCCTAGGCTGTCCTTAGGAATCTGGTGGAAGCTGCTTTGACGCCTTAACCCTTGCATTCCGCAGGCCTGCAAAACTGGCATCGTGTTGGTGATGTCAAGGTCTGTTCCCAGCCCAAGAGGCAGCTAGGGCACCTTTGGACTGATGGCTGCAGTGGCCTCTGACACCTGGATAGTTGAATTTGGGAAAAACAATTCCCTAGGTGTCTCTTGCAAAAGGAGTATCTAGAAATCAGTCTTTACCTCCCTCCCTCCCTCCCTCCCTCCCTCCCTCCTTCCCTCCCTTCCTCCATCCCTCCATCCTTCCCTCCCTCCCTCCCCCCCAGTGTGTGTGTGTGTGTGTGTGTGTGCGTGTGTGCGCTTGTAGGAACCAGACATTGGATGTCTCTCTTAACTGAGTTCCACTTTACTATCACTTTAAAATAAAATTTCTCTTATTTGTTTATATGTGCATGTATGTGTCATGACACGTGTGTGAAGATCAGAGGGTAACTTGTGGTAGTTGCCTCTCTCCCTCTGCCATTTGGGTTCTGGGAATTGAACTTGGGTTGTCAGACTAAGCAACAAGCATCTCTACCTGACAAACCATCTTACCAGCTCACCCCTTTAAAAAAAATTATTTATTTATTTGTTTGTTTCTATTGAACATATATCTATGCCCGAGTGTATGTATGTGTACCATGTGCATGCAGGGGTCTAAGGAGGCCAGAAGAAGGTGTCAGATTTCCTGGAGCTGGAGATACAGGTAGTTGAAAGCTGCTGTGAGGGTTCTGGGAACTGGGCCTAGGTTCTTTGTAAGAGCAGCCAGTGCTCTTAACCACTGAGCCATCTCTCCAGCCCCTCACCTTCTTTTCTTTTATTCCCAGAGGCTCTCAGTGAACATCGATCTTACCAGTTCAGCTACATTGGCCAGACAGCAAGCCCCAACAATGCTCCTGTCTCTGTCTTCCCAGTGCTGGGATTATAGGTACCCACCACCATGCCTGGCTTTTACCTGGGTGCTGGAGATCAAACTCAGGCCCTCATGATGTACAATAGGCACTTCACTACCTGAGTCATCTCCCCGGCCCTAAAGAACTTTTTTTTTTTTTTCAAAGAATAATCTTTCAGATGAGTTAAAAAGAAAACATCCATACTCTTGCTGCTACAATGGGTGAGAGTCTTGCTCAGTTCCGGAGGCACCCTGAAAGAATTCCCCATTTTCCTGATGCCAAGTTTGTGGTTTCCTGGCCCTTCAGTGGCACACTTTCCTTGGCCCCAGCTTGAAATGCACCTCTCTTCTGTATGGACTGCAAGATTTTCCAATCCCTCTGCTCTGCTGTCTGCTGATTGCTATTGTAAATCTTGCTAAGATACGTGAGTAACAGCCATGCCACTGCCTGAAGCCTGGGCTGCCTTGACATTTCCTTCCACTAGATGAATTAGTTCATCACTTTAAACCCTCCCCACAGCCTCCTGGAAGGACAAAATGAACACAAGGTTTTGTTTTGTGTCTGCTGGAGTGCAACAGAGAGTCTGTAGCCTGGTTCTCAGTACGCTCATCAGAAATCTCTCTAATGCCGACTGCCCTGTTCCTGTTGACCTTGGTCTGGGCTCAGCTTCTTCCAGATCGCCCGTTAAGTTCTGCTTGTGACATTTCAAGTATTTTCTGTAGCCTGCTCCTCTCAACTTTCCTCCCACACACCAACTCCAAGAGCCTCTACCCCCTGCCAGCTAATGGCAGTACTTTACACTCAGTGCCTAGTTCGTGTTAGTCAGTGTCAGTGACTGGGAAACTGTGTAGGAAAAGAGCTTAGCTGGGGAAGGATTTATTCAGAGGGAATCTTATGGTGGCTGGGAAGCAGAGAGAGGAGAGGCCAGGGACAAGATACAGCTTCCAGGGCATGCCTCTAAGGGTCTGTTTCCTTCAACCAGGTCACTCCTCTCAACAATCCATTCAGCTCTGAACTCATCCTCAAGGAAGTTGTTTCACCATTTTGGGGACTAAGCCAACACACAAGACTTTTAGTGGGACCCCTCATATCAAAATCATGCACCTCCTTGCTGTCAGGACTCCCCAGCCTCACCCAGGCTCTCTCTAGGGGGGTCTGTATGCGCAGAATAGCTTGGGTAAAGAAATGGGGGGTACCCAGCCTCCATGTAGGAGATCAGGGGAGGAATGGGGCTCTTAGAGGGAATCCCCTCATCCACAGCCTCCAGCATCCTTCAAAGTGGTGGGGCCGGGGGTGGGGGGGTTCTGCCCAGTCACTGTGGTTCAGAGCCTCCTGTCAGCAGAGTGGCCACCCTCTGGGGCTGGCCACTTCTCTTCATGTCTCCTGAGACTTTTACTCAGGGAGGCAGACAAGCCAATGGGAAAGACCTTGATATTTGGAGCATAGTAGGAGCCTTCCAGTCCTCTAGAGGTATTCTAGGGAAGGGTTCCCTAAAACCTGACTTATCAGAAGCTGGGACCTGCCTCTCCTCACAGAGGAATCCTCTTGGCTGGATGTAAAGCAGGAACCAAAGGTATGCTTGAAATGTCTTGTGTCTGTCCATCTGTCTCTCTGCCTATCTTTCTCCCTATGTAATCTGTCTCTATCATTGTCTCTCTCAATCTTTACGTCTCTATGGATCCTTCTCTGTCTTTCTGTCCCTGTCCATCTGTCTCTCCCTGTCTACTCACCCCCTCAACCTTATCACCCCATCTCCCTTCTTTATTCTCCACAACCCATGGAGAGGGATCTCTGGAAAGTTTAGGCCCCACTGGCCATTTCTCCAGGGACTTCCCCCTTGGTGAATGAGCAGTGGTTAGCAATCAGGGGTCAGGAACCAGGCAGAGCCAAGGGCTGGGGGAAGAGCAGGAAGGCCCAGGGTGGGCAACAAAGCAGTCAGCGTAGCCACTGGTCATGTTCCTGTTGAGGCCAGGCACAGGGCTTGCTGGGTGGCCTGTTACTGTGCCTGTGGCCCCATGGGCTGTGAGAGAGGCCGCAGAAGGCCTTCATGAAAGCCAGAGCATGCCAGGTCTTACCAGGGTTATCCCATGATAGGTTGCGGCCTGGATGAGAGGAGAAGGGCAGGTCACTGTCTCCAGAGTCTGGCGGGCTTGGGTGTTGGCCTTTGGAGATCCCAAGGATAGGTAGGAGCTGGGGTACTGTGGTATTCAGGAATGGAAGGGGGTTCCAGCCCACAGATGTTGATGGGAGGGAGATGTTGATGTCAGGCTGTCTTCCTCAGGGGTTCTCCTTTGCACAGCACCCCCACATGGGTGGGAGAGGAGCACTTGTCCACAGCCTCAAGGTTAACCTGCAAGGACTTGGGCATTGGTGCCCACTAGCCCAGTGCTGTGTCCTCATCTCAGTGGATCAGATCCCAAGCTGTGTCAAATACTGAGGGGCAAGAACAAGTCAAAAGATCACAAGTGGGCACTTGGGGGCAATTGTCAAGGTCCTTGCTGTCCTGTGTGGCCTGGGGCCACCTGCCAACCTTCTTTGTCTCTATCCTTGCTAGATCTGCTTGTCCTTGCTGGCTGGTTTCCTGTTGGTGTTGAGGGACATGGCATACTCTTCCCCTGTTGGGGAAACCTCTCTCTCTTTGCTCGGGTGACTTGGACCCCAGTGGAGGGGTCACAGACCACCCTGTCAGCGGCTGCTCCTTCACCTTCTCTTGGATTAAATTTCTGGTACTGTGGAGACGGAGCTGGCATCTTCTGGAGATCCAAAGCCCGAGGTCAGAATGCCCCTGGTTATAGTGGCTCAGGCCTGCCACTATAACCCAAGCCTCAGGTAAAGCCTTGTCTCAAAACAAGACCCCAAGAGAGGTGTGGGGTTCTGACTTCAGAGTTGGCGGGGTTCGGGATACACTTCACTCTTTGAGGGGTCAAGGACGCAGCTCCATACTGCTACTCTCAGCAGCCTGAGGAGTTCCTCTAGATTTTCAGGGACTTTGAAAGCCAAGCCGGGATTCAACCCTGAGAAGAATTTCAGGACCATCCGGTTTATGAAGCAAGCGGTGGATCTTATTAAATCAGCATCAGGGTTAGGAGACAGAGAGGAGCTCAGAAGACAGCCATGGGGGCAGCAGGGGCGGGGAGCCGAGTAAAACGCACACATGTGTGGGGATATGCTTCCCCATGTCAGCGGTGACAGGGGTGAACGCTCTTAACATCAGCCCCACACTCCCTTTTGGTGGCCTCAAGTCTCAGAAGTTGCTAGGGACCCCGCCCCTCTTCTGGTAAGGGAGATTATAAAGTGGCTCTGGGGATGGGTTAAACCTGATGAGGTGAATCCAGGAGCTCCCCCTCCACCCTCAACCCCACCCCCAGGAGCAAGGGCTCAGGATACATCCCTTCCTGTCAACAGGGTTTCTGAGAGATTCCTAGAAAATGCAGGTTCCCAGCTGGGAGGGAGCTGCTGGTTGTTCTGACTTCTTGCTGGTTGAGAGGCTTCAGTCAGACCCTAGAATGAGTTCCCCTTCCTTCTCATGTCCCCACAATTTTTCATGTCCATCTGTCCTGCCTTGGGTCCCCAGTGCCTTCCTGGACTCACCTTCCCTGCTACCCAGCAGCCCTCCTCCTCCTCACTCGCCAGTCCATCTTTCCATTTCTTCACTAGAATGGCAGCTCCCTCAGGGCTGGCTCTGTCCCTTCTGTCTGTCCACGTCCCCTGCTCTGTGATTCCCAGTGTCTGTCTGCTCAGTCATGGTGCTGGGCAGAAAGGGAAGGTGTGAAGGACACAGGGTGCGGGTGTGCGGGTGTAGAAAGACAGACCGAGTGAGGCTCTACCACTCAGGGACATGGGAGTCACACCCCTGGCCCAGCAGGTCAGCAGGTGTTGTCGTCACTGAAGTCGCAGCTGCCTTTAGCTCCAGAGCCTTTGTGGACTCCTATCTGAAATGTCCACCTTCAGTAGCTCCCTTACAGACACCTTCCTTCTTTGTTAGGAAACTTCCCAGAGACCTTGGCCTTGGTCTGCAAGCTCCCTGCGGGTTATTCTAAGGAGACTTGAGAGAATTTCTGAGAGCCCTGGGGAGGGGGTAGGTGACAAAGGCCAGAGAGGCTTCCTCCCAACCTGGAGGACCAGCTTCAAATTTGCCTGTGCATTTCCAAGCTGTATCATAGGCGAAGAAAAACTCCCAGGATGCAATATGCTCCCTGGTGGACCCCCACTGCCTTTTACCCATCCCCAGCTGGTCATCCTACGGTTAGGCCTCCAATAGGGGCCACGGAGCAGCCTCTGACTTGGTCCGCAGCTGGAATTCCTCCTGAGTGGCCCTGAGAGGGGATGTATAGAGCCTGGCTGAGCACTTGGCGCTTGCTTCAGGAGTGTTTGCACCTGGACTCTCCCAGAAGAGAGGGGACCACCCACGGTCACACAGCCACCATCCAAGTGCCTGGGGCTGTCTGATGCCCACATGACCTGCGGGAACCTACACAGAGCCATACCTGAGATGGTCTCTGGTCTCCTGTGATATGCACCTACAGCCCCCTACTCAGTGCAGAGCTACATCCTCTGGGGGAGTGAGGGGTCTTTGGTTCCTCCTCCCTGTCCCTTGCTCCGACAACTGGGATGCAGGATGTGCTGTGGCCTGGGGTGCAAGCCTGGAATGGGGAGCGTGAAGGAAGGGGGTCATCTGAGCCGGAGATCTACAGTGCTGCCTCTGGGTCCTGCCTGAAGACCCCACCTGGGCCTCTGCCTCCAGCGGTGGGCTTTGTCTGACTTTGCATTTTTCACTTAGTTTGAGTCTTTTTCTCCCAGGCCTCAGGATTCACCTCCTGCTGGGAGGATCCTTTGAATTTGTGACCTAGTGGTCTCCAGGAGGCTAGAGGTGGGTCTTCCCACCATATTCTAGCAAGCCTAGGAATTCCAGCCTGATCCTCTGTTCTGAGCTCTGAAAGTTCAGAATGGTGAAACGATTCCAAATGTCCTGCAGAACAGTGAGCAGGGCCAGGGTAGGCACTGCCTCAGGGGGCAGGGAGGCAAGGGCTCCCCAAGACCCTGCCCTTCTCACTTAACTTTAATTTTGGAAATGTAGATAAAGATCTTGGGGCTATCTGGGTACTCAGGA
Organism: Peromyscus melanophrys; assembly: GCA_902168415.1. Classification (NCBI taxonomy): domain Eukaryota; kingdom Metazoa; phylum Chordata; class Mammalia; order Rodentia; family Cricetidae; genus Peromyscus; species Peromyscus melanophrys. The sequence goes on along the minus strand of CABHPR010140664.1, from coordinate 17,548 downwards.
AGTGGAGTCAAGCTTTGGATTCCATTAATGCTGTGGCACAGCAGAGGGTGGCCCTTCACTTCCCCAGCAGCCCATTTGCCAAGTGGCTGTTGTAGGCTCCAGCCCCAGCTCTCCCACTGCTCCGACACAGTCCCCTCCCCCTCCTGAGGACTTCGGCTTTCATATATCCCCAGACCTGTGGGTCTCCTCCACCCAGGAGTACCATCACCACTGTCATCCACTGTAGCATGAATCTTAAAGATACTTATTGATAAAAACAAACCCAAGGCCAGTTATTGGGGTGAATACTGGAAGATCAGAGAAGCAGAACAAGCCACAGCTTCCTCACCTCACCAGTTCCTCAGCTGATCCTGTTTCCTCAGACTGTAAGCCTCTGGGTCCTCATCCAAATGGATCTCAGCTGAACTGTTGCTCAAAAGCCTAAAAGCTTAACCAGCCAAAAGCTTCTAGTTTCTGGTCTTCATGCCTTATATACCTTTCTGCTTTCTGCTATTACTCCCTGGGATTAAAGGCTCGTTTTCTGGGATTAAAGGCATGAGTCACCATGCTTGGCTGTATCCTTGAACACACAGAGATCCAGGTAGATCTCTGCCTCTGGAATGCTAGGATTAAAGGTGTGAGTGCCACCATTTTCTAGCCTCTGTATCTAGTGGCTGTTCTGTTCTCTGACCCCAGATAAGTTTATTAGGGTGCACAATATTTTGGGGAACACAATACCACCACAATCCACCTGCACCTCTTCCTCTTGTCATGTTGAAGCCCTGGCTCCCTCTCCCTCCACATGACTCCTGAGAAGGCCACCCTCATATGGTCAGCTGGACCTGCTTTGCTCACAGAAGAGCCCATGCTAGGAGGTCCCACCCGACTCCCAGGGTTCACTCCCTCTTGTGACTCCCTGCATCCTTCTTTCCCCATTCTGGTGCCTCTTCCAGCCCACTGGCCCCTCCTTCAGGCCGATGGGTTTAGAGGATGCTGGGAGCAGGCGGGTCTGAAACACTAGGCTCCTGGGGCTCCCAGGCTCATGGGACTTGGGGGTTCCTTGGTTCCCTCTCTTCTTGCTCCACCCTTCTGCCTGGGTGACTTCATCGGTTCCCATGGATTGAAAAACCTTGACTTGGTGAACTCCAAATTTGTCTTCAGGCTTGATCTCCCCTCTGACCTCTGGACCCAAATATCCGGCTGTCCCCTTGACAGCTCCCTGTGGGGTCTCCCAGATCATGACTGATCTCGGGCTTCAGGAACTTTGTCCCCAGGCCTTTCCCAGCACCCTCATCTCAGACGATCCACCCCACATAGCTACACATAGCAGTTTCCCCGTCTCCTCCCTTCTGGCCCATGTCCATTCTCAGGAACCCGTTTCCTGAGGATCCCGCCCCATGGAGACCTAAGGCAGGGCCCACTACTATAGCACAGAGAGTAGACAGGGTGGTCTCTGTTAAGCTTCCCCACTGTAAAGACCCTCAAGAGCCAGGGCTCTTCTAGGGACATGTGGGGAAACCACTTCCTCTTAGCCCAGGATGGAGCTCAGGCCAGCCCTGTAGAGGCAGGGCTACTGTTCTCCTGGGGACTGCTGAGCAGTGGCAGGGACCTCTCTGGGGACTACTATCCAATGAGGTCATACAGCCATAAAGCAAAGACTCTTGATAGATGTATTATGTTCCCAGCCACTGGGGGTGGGGACTGCTGACCCCCACCATTCCTGGTAGGCAAGCTCTTCAGGCAAGCAGACTGCAGCAGACCTTATTTCCCATGCAAGCTCCGTCTCCGGTCTTTGCAGTGTGAGAGATGATTTCCCATGCAAGCCCCGTCTCCGGTCTTTGCTGTGTGGGAGATGAATTTGAAGCTGCAGTGCTAAGGAGAGTAAGGGGAGCTGAGCAGTTCCCTGATGCTGTGTGACATCAACCTTGGACAGCCATTTTTTGTGGTGTATTTAGTGAGCAACTCCTGCAGGCTGAACACCCAGTCCCCAGGACATTGAGCTTGGAAAAAGATCCATAGGGCACAAGCCTGTGGGAAAGGGAGAAGCCGAAACTCTGAGTGAAGGTTCTATGATGGCTTTGTATCCCAACCAAGGATGACAGAGGTGTGAGGTGGTCACTGACCTGCCGTTGACCACAGGGTCCAAACCATTGACCCTTCTTCCCTTATTTCTCTCCCTCCCTCCATCGACTCATCATCCATCCATTCATTTATTCATTCACATGTTCACTCATTCATTTAATCATTCCATTATTCATTCAGTCTTTCATTATTCAATTGCTTATTCATTCACTCACTTGTGTGTTCATTCATATACTCCTTTGCTTATTTGTTCATTCATTTGCTTGCTCATTCACTCATTCATATATTAGCTCACTGTCTTAGTCACTGTCCTATTTCTGTGAGGAGATACCATGACCAAGACAACTCCTAGAAAAGAAAACATTTAATTGGGGCCTTGTTTACAGTTTCAGAGGTTAGTCAATTATCATCATGGTGGGAAACATGGCAGCATGTAGACATGGTGCTGGAGAAGTAGCTGAAAGTTCTATATCCTGATCCACAGCAGGAGAGAGAGAGAGAGACAGAGAGAGAGAGAGAGAGAGAGAGACAGAGACAGAGAGAGACAGAGAGAGACAGAGAGAGAGACACAGAGACAGAGAGAGACACAGAGACAGAGACAGAGAGACAGAGAGAGAGACACAGAGACAGAGAGAGACACAGAGACAGAGACAGACAGAGACAGAGAGACAGAGACAGAGACAAAGACACAGAGAGAGACTGGCTGGGTCTGGCATGGGCTTTTGAAACCTCAAAGATCACCTCCAGTGACACACTTCCTTCAACAAGGTCACACCTCCTAATCCTTCTAATCCTTTCAAATAGTGTCACTCCCTGGTGACTAAACATTGAACTATATGGTCCTATGGGGGCCATTCTTTTTCAAACCACTGCACTCATTCATCTGTTCATTTCTTCATTGGCCTACTTATTTATTCATTCATCCCCTCATTCATTCACCTGCACATTGCACATCTATCCATTCACCATTCACTCATTCATTCACCTACACATTGCAAATCTATCCATTCACTATTCACTCATTCATTCACCTGTACACTGCAAGCTACCCATTCACTATTCATTCATTCATTCACCTGCACATTGCAAATCTATTCATTCACTATTCATTCACCCATTCATTCATTCATTCATTCATTCATTCATTCATCTGCTGAGCACCTGCCATGACCTAGCTTTGTATTGGTGCTGAAAATGGGAGTGGAGCAAAGAATAAACAAAAGTGTTTGTACCTTTAAAGGTCACATTTTGGAGGGGAGAAAGGCCCACCATTTAGGGCAATCAGACATGTACAGTTACAGAAATGATCAAGAATTACCTAGAAGAGAAAGATGGACTTTACATACATATAGATGTATACACGTAGGTGTGTATAGGTATAGATGGGTGTACCATATGTTCATGCATGTTTGTGTGCATGTGTTTGCTTCTGTGTGTGAGTGTACACAAGTGTGTGTTTGTGTACATGAAGGGGAGTGTGAATAGTTGTGTGCAGGAGTGCATATCTTGATCTATGCTGTGCTGCTTTAAGAAAATACCTGAAAGTGAGTAATTAAAAGACAAGATCCAGGCATAGTGGTACACGCTTAAAATCCCAGTATTAGAGAGACTCAAGCAGGAAGATTGTGACTCCCAGGCCAGCTTGGGCAATACAGTGAGTTCCAGGTCAGCCTGGGCTACATAATAAGTTCCAGGCCAGCCTGGGCTACAGCAAGCAAAGTTTATTCAACTCATGGTCTTAGAGGTGGAAATGCATCTGTGCAGCCTCCAGTGAGGCCCCATGGCTGCCTGACACATGGCAGAGCAGCGGCAGGGAAAGGGGCCACACACAGGAGGGGGCAAACACATGGAGTGACCTTGTAGTGACTCATTCTTGCTGGAACTAACCTGCTTTCCATGAGGACTACACTAACCCTGCCCAGGACAAATCACTTCACACAAGGTCCCACTTCTTAGAAGACTCATCACCCCCATCACCACTAGGCTGGACATGGAGCTTCTAAGTGCATGGACACACAACGCACATTTGAATCGTGTGTGTGTGTGTGTGTGTGTGTGTGTGTGTGTGTGTGCGCGCGCGCACGCGCATGTGTGTGTGCATGCATGCTTGCCCTGTGAGGTGGAGGATGGGGAGGAAGAAGTGTCCAAGGTTTTTTTTTTTTTTTTTTTTTTTTTTTTTGGTTTTTCGAGACAGGGTTTCTCTGTGTAGCTTTGCGCCTTTCCTGGAACTCACTTGGTAGCCCAGGCTGGCCTTGAACTCACAGAGATCCGCCTGCCTCTGCCTCCCGAGTGCTGGGAATAAAGGCATGCGCCACCACCGCCCGGCAGAAGTGTCCAAGTTTTAAGGCAAAGGGAGCCACATGAGACCTTCCCTGGGCTGCTCTGGCAGATCCCAGCTCCCTGCACACATGTCCCCAGCCAGACCCTTTTGTTTTTTCAGAAGTATGGTTCTGATGAGTCTGCCCCCTGTATCAGCTGATGGCAAGAGCCATGTAACATTTCCAAGAAAACTCCCAGGAAAGAGTGTAGGGGGCCAGTGCAGAGGCTGGGAGGTACCAGGACCCCAACACTGACCACTAGTGGATTAACTCTTAGAAGTCCTCAGGGGAAGCCCCAGGGCCTCAGTTAGCTGGATGAGCAAGAAGGACCTAGACTGTAACGGGGCCAAGACAGAGTCCTGTTTCTGGCACAGCCTGGATGCTAGGTGTGGCAGGCAGGGTCAGGGGTTATGTTTAAATGCGGGGGAGCCCAGGACAGAACTCCTAGCCACACTTTGCCAAACTGGCGTGGGCGGGCGGTCCCTTGGATGGTCCTGGAACATAACAACAAGGCCTTACCACTCGTCAGACCAGTCACGCAGCGGCAGTAGGCACAGAGAGGCATGTGGGAAGGTTCCCAAGGCTGAATGAAGTCCAGGTAGCAGAATGAATGCCTGATCCAAAGACATGAATAGATGGGGGTGGGGGGGGGGTGGGGGGGGGGGGGGGAAGGCCGACAGCTCTCTGCTCCCTGTCTGGTGGCTAGTTCTGCATTGACTGGCTTACGCTCTGCATTCAAGGCAGGGTACCTCCTGATTTTCGGAACATCCCCATTTCACGGGCGACTTCAGCCAGCCTCAGAGGTCCCCAGGGTGTCTGTGTGACTCCAATTTGCCACATTCTGAGCTCCTGGGGCAGGGATCCCACCAGATCCACTTGGGAGCCCAATTCATAGAGCAAGCAGGAGCCCCAGTGTGCTGCCTGGAAGGTGAATTGGTATAACCAGGTGGGAGTGAGTATGTGGGTGAGTGACACAGAACTGTCCTCTTCACTGCTCTCCTCCACAACATGAGCTGCTTTCCTGAAAAATCTGCTTCGGGTTCAAGAAATCTCTTGTGCTCTGTTTTCTTTTCATTTTCTTAATTTATTTTTAATTTCTTGTTGTATGGGTGTGTGTGTGTGTGTGTGTGTGTGTGTGTGTGTGTACATGTTCATGTGTGCACACGTATGTGTGGGTGCACGTGCAGTTTGTATTTGTGTACAAAGGTCAACATGAGGTGTTTTCCTCTACTGCTCCCTACCATGTTTTCTGAGACAGGGTCTCCCTCTGAACATGGAGCTCCCCGTCAGCTAGACTGGCTGGCTGGTGAGCCCCAGGACTGCCTGCTTGCCTCCAGGGCTACAGTCACAGGTGCCCACCACCACTTTGGCTTTTGTGGGGGCTCCAGGGATCCACACTTGGGATGTCACGCCTGCGCAGCAGGTACCTCATCCACTGAACTGTCTCTGCAGCCTGCTGTTGATTTTCTATTACTACATAATGACGCACTTGGGGGCTGGGCTGCCTGACCTGCAAGGCTTCTGAGCCCTGGAGCCTTGTAACACATCAGGTAACACATCACCGGCCAGCCATTGCCACGTAGAAAGTTGCTGTGCTCTACTTGTGAGCAACCATGATGAGTGAAAGCCACACATATTTTGAGCAGATGCAACCTTTTGTGAAATATGGCCCCACAGCTGGCTGAATTTGCAGCTGTGGAACCTGTGAAACCTGTGGGCATGGGGCCTGTCCGCCCCATAGAGTAAAGGCAGCAGGACATGGCTCAGGTAGCCGAGTCTTCTGTCTACAAAAGCTGCAGTCCAGGCATGGATGGAGCCCAGATCATCCTCAGTTTGGAGCCTCAGGACTCACTCTGCCCTCCATCTCCAAGTGTATCTGCTCATCAGCCTTCCAACGGGCTCACCTGCTACATAAGACTTACCTGCTCTGCATTTGTGTAATTCACCTCATTGTGAATTGCGTAATTGTATAGTTGTATGATTATAAAACTCCACCGTGTCCATACACACCTGGAAGAGACTACACACAAGAGAGTCACAGGGACCAGGGCCCTAGGAACCATCTTAGACTGCTACAAACCTTGCTTTCCTGAGCAGGGGCCTGAGTCTGCCCCAGGGGTAAAGAGTTAGGCTTGTGGGGTGACTGACTGGGCAGGAGTGGAGAAGGGAAGAGTTTCAGCCAGCCGTGGCCTTCTGAGAACCAGGGCCCACGCCTGACTCCTTTCTGAAGAGTTGCCATGGCAGCTTATGTTGGGGTACCAGTTATGCTTTCAAGGCTCACCTGTGTGAGGGATGGTGGTCTGTCTGTCCCTGATGTCAGAGTCTGGGTAGAGCTGCAGTAGTGGGGGCTGGGTGCGATGGTTAATGTTAATTGTCCTTGTGACAAAATCCAGAATCACCTGGGAAGAAGCCTCTGAGAACACCCAAGGGAGCATCTTGATTATGTTAATGGGAGGGCTGCCCACAGTGGGTGGCACCATTCCCTAGGCATGTATCCCTGGCTTATAGTAAGTCTGTGTGTGTGTGTGTCACCACTGTGTGTAGATTTGTCTTTGCATTCAGGTTTCCCATCTTCCCAAAGACACTGTCCATCCCGAGGATCTCCTCAGCTGATTTACGTCTGTGAAGGTTGCTCTGGGGCTCAGCTGGTGGAGTGCCTGCCTGGCATGCACCAAGCCCCAGGTTCTATCCCCAGCACATTAAAAAGATTTTTTAAAAAGTCTTTCTTCTGATAAATCAGAATTTGGAGGTCTGATTTAATTTGTAGTCACCACTGCCAGCCAGGGAACCATCCAGCTCGCTGGTTCTGGGTGGCCTGGCTGGCCTGCTGGAAGGGAGCGGCAGGCCTAGTTTCACTAGGGCAGGGCCCAAGGATGCCTGGGTACACTGGTATTTTCACTGCCTGGGGCCCTGCAGTCCCATGGCAGAACCCAGGGCTGTGTGTTGGTTCTGGGAGGTCCTGACCCCTGGCCTGTGACCTCAGAGTTATCAGCTGCTTTTCTTCTCTTCCCTGGACAACAGCTTCGCCATTGACCCTGTACTGGGTTTATTTTGCTGGAAAAGGGTCAAATTCCAGTGTTCGTGATCCCGCGTGCACCCCAGGACAGCTGACCTGGCTGCTTCCCAGAGTTTGAGCTGGAAGAGGACCCTGGCCAGACCATGCACAGCCTGACGCAGACTTGCTCATGCCTACGGCAAGGCCGAGGTGATCTGTGCCTGCCCGAGGAAGCAGGTCCCTGTCAGCAGAATTTTTCAGCCTCTTTCCTTTGAAAACCAGAAACAAAGTCTCCCCTCACATCCCCACACACAGTTTCTCTCTAGTAACAGCACTGTCCCAACTTCACAGGTGCGGTGCTGGGTGGGGTTGGGGGACACTAAAGAGAATGTTTAGGGTCCTGGGAGAGGGCTCAGTTGGTAAAGTGTTCGTTGTGGAAGCATGAGGGCCCGCATTTGCTCGCCGGCACCTGTGCAGAAGTGCCTGATGTGGCCTCTCAGAATTGGGAGGCAGAGGCAAGAGGATCCCTAGGATTGACTGGCCAGCCAGTCCCACCAAATCCAGATTTAGTGAGAGATATTGACCTTGGTGGCCATTTAACAAGTCACATTTATGTTCCTCTGGTGTCACTACAATAATGCAAAGGTGGCGTCCTGTCATCTGTCACTCCGAAGACACCTGAAGCCTACACACTGCTCAGGGAGGATTTTTTCTGTTCTGCCCGTCACCCCACATCTCTGAGCAGGGCACAATGCCAGGAACACTACCGATACAGAAATCTTGACTCTGGGGTGAATGGAGGGTCATGAACCCCTCACTTTCAATTCGTAGATGAGGCAATGGGGGATCTTGTTTGTTCCCACCCGTTAGGAGAAGTCCTGGCCCATCAGCTGGTTAGGAGTCCCAGCATGAGGGTCTTGGAGGTAAGATACATGGGGCAGGTCCTGCCTAGCTGCAGATAACCCTGGTCAGTCCCATCCCACCTCTAGCTAGGATGGCCAGAGACAATAGTGTCTGGTGACTCTGGTGTCTTTGGCTATGCTGTGAGGGTGGCCCAGCTTTTCCATGTCAGTGACGGGGATAATGTGGCCACTGACCTCTGGCTCACAAGCCAAGCCATGGCTTTTGCCTGTGTTCCTGCCCGGCTCTAGATGGGACATGTTTATACACCTGTGAGGAAGCGCCACAGATGGAAGGCTGCACCCCGATCTCCTTCCAAGTAAGATCTTGTGTGGTGGCAAGCACTGGCTGGCTTAGATCTCGGTGGTCTCCTTTGCCGCTGTGACTCAGTCATTCAAGGAAGACCCACTTTGGGTGTGACAGCGCATGCCCATAACCCCAGGAGAGGCAGGAGGATCTCTGGGAGTTTGAGGCTAGCCTGGTCTATATAGCAAGTTCCAGACCAGCCAGGGCTACATTGTGAGATGCTGGCCCAAACCTAGCTGCCAGTCCTGGCTGCCAGAGTCTCTCCTGAGCACTGGGGTTGTGGCAGGGACCAAAATAAGCCTCTGTCCTCAGGTGGTAGCTCAATCTGCAGGAAAGAAGAAAGCGGTAAGAAGTAAAGTAGACAGAGAAGGCCATGTGGCCTTGGGGGCCCTGCGTAGGCTTCCTCCTATCTGAGGAGGGGGTTTCAGAGCACTAGGTAGGGGCACTAGGAGACACACATGGACCAGGGTCAGGAGATGCATCTGCGATGGTGGCCACTGGTCCAGCTGCAGCCTGTAGACAGGGCAGGGGTGGGACTAGTGCGGCACACATACTGACAACCCAGCCTGAGAGGGCCTGCGGGTGCTCTGGGGTGTGTGCCTGGCTGTGGGGCTGGTGGTTTCCTCTGTGACCTACTGCGTGCATACCACATGGCCCCTCCTCTTTGCGCCTGCCCTGGACACCATGGACACACTAGGAGCCATCAAGCAGTCCCCCAGATCACAGCCCTCACAGCAGCCCTGTTGGGCCCCAGCACAGTCTCCCGTTTGGAAGCAAATTGCGGTGTGCTGCCTGGCCAGGCCTTGTTGCTGAGTCACAGGCAAGATCAGGGCCTGACCATAGGACATTTTTGAGATTCCAGGGCTGTTTCCACAGTGGCAAGCCTTCTTGCCCTGCGGCAGGTCCAGCTTCACGGGACCCAGAATCCCAGCCTTGCAGGACCAGGAAATCTCTGGGGACAGGAGACATGGGAATGGAGACTGGAGGCAAGGGCTAGAGGTCATGGGCTGGGCACCCTTTGCTCTCTTCCTCAAGGACTATAGTCAGCAGGACCCTGTGGTTCCCGTCTGCACCCAGGGCAGGGGCAGGCGTTAGCAACAGGAGACATGCTCAGAGCTCCAGGCCCTTACTACTTACGGAGGTTTGGATCCTCCTAGAGATTAAAATGTGTCTATATAACAATTCATGTTTATGGCTTAAATTTTAAAAATGTGAAAGAGGACCCCAAGAGATAGCTCAACAAGTAAGGGAGCCTGCTACCACACCTGACTATTTGAGTGTGTGTGTGTGTGTGTGTGTGTGTGTGTGTGTGTGTGTGTGTGTGTTTACTAGTGAGCACACATGTTCTTGTGTGTATGTGTGGCATCCATGTGGAGGCCAGAGGTCAATATCAGGACTCTCCCCAGCTGTTCTCCACTTTAATTTTTAGACAGGGTCTTTCACTGAATCTGTGGCTCACTGGGTCCCCAGAATGCTTCTGTCTGTTCCCTAACACTAGAATTATGATATGCACCCTGCACCCAGCTTTTCCATGGGTGCTGGCATCCGAACTTGGGCCTCATGCCTGTGCAGCAACCCCTTGGCCCACTGAGCCATCGCCCCAGCCCCTATATGGTTTTTAAAACAATTTCCCTGCAAGGTGTGGGCTATATCTGTAATCTTAGTACTCAGGAGTCCGAGGCAGGAGAACCCCCATGGGCTGGAGGCTAGCCTGCACCATAGAATGAGACCACACACACATATAAACACATTCACACACACACACACACACACACACACACACACACACACACACGCACGCGCACACACACGCACACATGCACACACATCTCTAGGAGTGGTAGCACACTCATTTAATCCCAGCACTTAGGAGGCAGAGGCAGATGGATCTCTGTGAGTTCTAGGCCAGTCAGGACTACATAGTGGGATCTTTTCTCAAATAAAAAAATTGATTAACTAAAATAAAATTACAAAGATATAAAATAATAAAACGAGCTTTTCTACCCCAGCCCTTCAGCCCTACTTTTCTCCCCAAAGAGGACAAATGTCAGTTTCCAGAGGGTTTCCATGGGGATATTTTATTCAAATCCTCTAAGTTTATGCCTATAGATGGGTGCATGTGTGCTTAAGTACACACATATGAACATGTATGTATTCTGTTGTCTTAAAGGGAGCATCTCAATCTTTTGACACAAGATAGTCTTTGGGCTGAGTATCTAGGAAGTGCAGCCAAGATGAGTAGGTTGAGAGGACCATCACACAGTGAAACCAAAGATGTAGCCAGAGGCCATTGCTACACAAACTCTCCGAAGCCCTCTGGAAACCTCTGCCCCAAGAACCTGAGGCCACCCTGGGAAAGGGAAATTCAAGCCAGCCACCCAGGCTGGGCCTGAGTACCAGGGTCCTCTGGCTGAGGTGAACATGAGCCTCTTGGTGAGGGGCTGAGGGGCAGTGTCCCTTGAGAAGTTCTCGGGTAGCATATAGGACCTTCCAGAAAGTGATCTTGTCACCCAGAGACCCTGTGGAATGTCTGGGTGTGAGGGACATCATATGCCTATAAGACCCAAAAATTTCAGGCTGATGACAGACTACTCCTCGGCACGTTCTGTAGTCTGTGTGCGTGTGTCAGAAGGTGCTGTAGGTAGACTTGCCTGTGACAGAGACAGGCTGTCTCCTTTGCCTTTCTCAGGCTGACACGTGGATCAAGGAGAAGCCAGGCCAGAGCAAGAGAGGTGCTGGGAAGGAGAAGAAAGGCACCACTGAGAACCGGGTGCTCAGGGACCTGCTAGGGTGAATCTTGTCTGTTCTTTTCCGTCACCATAAGAAACAGGGCTTGTACTAACACCCCACCCCTGCTTGTGGTTCCTAGGAGGAGGAAGGTGGGGCCTCTAAGATGGCGTTCATTTTCAACCTGGAATCAGCAAGGATGTGTGGGCAATACTGATGTTGAACTCCTGAGTGCTCTGCCCTGCCTGTTCCTGGGTGAGAATGCAGCTTTTGCATAAAGCAAACAAAAACATGGGATAGATGATGACAAACTTGCCCGAGTAGGGCTCAAAGCTCCTTGGTTAGCCAGGAGAATACAGAGAGAGAGAGAGAGAGAGAGAGAGAGAGAGAGAGAGAGAGAGAGAGAGAGAGAGAGAGAGAGAGAGGATAGATATTTTCCTTTTTTGTTAACTTCTTTATTACATTTATTTGTATGTATGCAGAGGTCATAAGACAACTAGGGAAGGTTGGTTCTCTCCTCCTACAGTGTGAGTCCTGAGGACTGAACTCAGGTTATCAGGCATGGCAGCAAGTACCCCCCTCCACACACACACACCTGTTGAGCCATCTTGCCAGTCCACTGTTTAAAGACATTGGCCCAACTAGCATTCACGAGCTCTATGGCTAGCCTTGGCACCATAGGTCTCATCCTCACTCATACAAGTCTGCAGACATGTCTCCCTCCAGGGCATGGCTCAGATACCAAGAGGCGGGGCTTCTGCAACACCCACTCCCTGTTCATCCTTAGAGCAGCATGGCAGCACTCAACTGAGAAACAGCGTTTACTCAGAGGAGGGGACCAGCAGCCCTGCTGCTTGCTTCACTGTCCCCAGTGTCTGTCTCTACTGGGGAAGGACAGTGGCTGGCCACCACTGACCTTCAGTCCCAACCTTCAGTATCCCAGATAGATGCTAGAGCTGTCAGCCTGGGGTGGCATCCCTCACCAGCCAGGCTCAGCCATCATCCTCAACAAGCCAATTAAACAGCTAAGTAACAGTGAAAAGCAGAGAGAAGAGTCTTTAGTGCAGCCACATCAGGAAGACGAACAAAGAGGTCCAGAGACTCCTAAGTCTGTCCTCAGGGTCCAGACATGAGGTTCAGGCTTAAACAGAGGGCAGGAGGTGTGCATTCCTAAGCAGTCCAGGTCAAGGTGTGGTCCTGCCCGTCACTGACCCATCACTGTCAGCTTCAGTCTCTCCTGCAAGGTGGTCTGACAAGTTCTCAGAACTCTGTGAGATCTCTTTGGGAGACAAGCCTCCCCCTCTGGCTGGCACCAGGCGTCAGCCTTTCCCTTCCTCAGTATGAGACTCCTAGGAAAATTCCAATGTCTTGGGGTCCATTGTTTCAAAATTCTGATGGCCAAAGGGCAGGACACCTGCGTCTCTTGTGTCTCTCTCCAGAATCTTTCACTCCTGCCAGGAGGGTGATACCAGTGACCCCAGACTAGTCTGGATAGACTAGACACCTTCTTCCTCCCACAGCAAGGCAAGGGGGCAGCTTGCTAACTAGATGCTTGCACATCCCACCAAAGGACAGCCTGTCTGCACACACAGATCATCTGCCCGGCCTCAGGCCCACAGCCTGCAGGAAGTCAATGCTCTCCAGGGAGTTAGCCATACGAAGAGCCTGTTTCTCCACTGGACACTCCCTCTGAGCATCTTTCTGAACCAGCCCCCATCTGGGGAGTACAGCTCACAGATAAGATTCCTGTCCTCAAGCCTGTAGCTTTGCTGGGGTCGTGGGACCCATGACAGCTCACCCCCTAAATCAACCACTGTTAGTGGGTGATGGCTAGGTGCTCAGGGTTGCAGATGGTAGGGAGGAAAGCCTGTGTTGTCAAGGAGCTGTTGGTGAAGTTGCATACCACTCTACCAGGAGCACTGAAGTCATGCGCTGGTTGGATTGACTCTCTAGGACCCCTGGAGATGGACACCTGGATGGAGTCCTTAAATGGAGCCCTGGGGTCCCATGGAAGGAATTGTGCCTCTCTCAGAACTTCTTTTGATTTTCAATGTTGAGGATAAAACTTAGGGCTTCACATGCTGAACAAGTACCCTATACCATGGAGCTATAGAGACAGGGTCTCTCTCAGTTGTCCAGGCTGGCCTTGAACTAGTGATCTTCCAGCATCTGGAGGAGGTTCACAGAGGTCCCACAGCAGACAAGAGAACAAGAAGCTGAGCTGGGGCACAGCCTGCCTCCATGATGTTAGCAATGGATGAAGGAGGGTCTTGAATCTGGGCCCCTCCTCTGCTGCTAGTCTGGAAGTTTTTACCCAGAGCCTAACATGGCTCGTACATCCTCTGTGACTGATCAGTGCCAAATCCTGCCAGGGCAGGTAAAGGGCAACCACAGAATTCAGCCAGTGCTGCCACTGTTCCTGAGGTTGGGGGCGGCTACGGGAGTTGGGCAGGCAGGTGCCGCAAACACCTCCACCCCAATGCAGGCGTTGACTTCGGCCAGTGGCGGCAACCCCCCAGTAAAGCTGCCCCAAAGAGGCCCAGGTAGGAGCAGGACCCCTCGCCCCTCAGACAACTCCTAAGGCCCAAGACCCATCCCAGGCATAGAAAGTGGAGCTTCCAAATGGAGGGAAGATTCAAGCCTCCTGAGGGAGGTAGGAAGGCGCTGGGCCTGCCCACAGCTGTAGACTTTCTGATGCCTGGACTCAGATGAGTTCTCGGGGTGGGGTAGGACATGGATCCTATCATCATACTTCCTGTGAAAACAGGAAGTTTGGGGGTCAGTAGTAAGAGTCGGGAAGGAAAGGGAGACTGCACTGAATGAGTTTAAGTTGGGATAACCCATAAGGTCCAGGGTGGAAGGAATAGCCACCCCAAGACTCCAGAGTAGAGGGCTAGTCTGAGGACTGCTGGCTTTGCCCAGCCACACCATCCCAGGCTCTGGCCCCTTGGCCTGTTGATCCCTGATTTCCCATGGATCCTGAGGACGTGGGTATGGTGAGCAGCTTAGAGCTGGGGGATCTAGTCACAGTATACCCAAGGAGACTTATTCGCCTCCTCTGGTCCTCAGTTTCCCTTCTGTGACTCATTTGTGGAGTGGCTGGAAGTGATTGTGGCTATGACAGAGTAAACAGGGCTGCAGCTCAGGTACCGCAGGACCCCAGGCTCACCTTCCTCCGCTCCTCCCTCAGCCTCTCTTTGCCCCCAGCTTCCTCCCTGAGCCCCTGCCCCCCACTTCCCTTCCTTTTGGGGTGAAAGGAGCAACTGCCTTTCTGTGCGCTTCTATTTCTGCACCTTCCGCTTCCTGCAGAAAGTTCTGGAATCCACAAGGCCAGCTGGCCCTGAGGGCAGGATGTGGGGGGCCTCAGATTTCCTTTTCTCCAGCAGCCTGGCCCCATGGACTCCTCGGGGAGAAGGAACTGCTGCCTGGGCTGTGCCGCCCCTGGAGGTAAACTTTCACTAGCATGTGCGTTGATCACCTCCTTTATACTGGCTCTAGGCTCTGAGGATGCACGGCAGGACAAACACCCATACAGTCTTTGGTGAGCAGGCTTTGTGGCTTTGCTCTGCCACAGCTTTACAGGCAAAGGACAGCTCTATCAAGCGAGCTAGGCAAAGGGCATGGCCAAGGCATGGCAGGTTCTCACAGACAGTGCAGCTGGGGCAGGGGCTCAGCTCGACCGGTCGAGTGCTCACCCAGCCACGGGTGAAGATGCCCTGGGTTCCATCCCCAGCACTGCATAAACTGAGCGTAATGTTGCATATCTGTCCTCCCAGCACCTTACAGGTGGGGGCAGAGTTCAAAGTCACCCTTGGCCACCTAGAGAAGTCAAGGGCAGCCTGGGCTACATGACATGCTGTCTCAAACAAACAAAACAGAACAAAGAAACTCACACAGGTGGGAAGCAGGGCTCTTCCGTTTTCCACTCTCTTGAAAAAGTGAAGTGGGTATGAAGGAGATACTGAGAAGAGGGGGAGGGAGACATGGTCGGTGCTGCTGACGAAGTTTCTGGAAATCCCAATTGTTTTTGAGCCACTTGACATTCCAGGGTTTGGGTGGGAATCATTGCAACACCTGCGGCCTCAGGGCCCAGGTAAGACAGTGCAGGTGTTGGGAGGGGACCCCTTTGTCATCATTGTGATTCGGAGGGTGGGGCTGGGACCGCCTGGCCTCTGTCCCACCCAGGGCAATGCTATCATCTGAGGAAGGAGTTGCAGGTCCCCATGAGCAGGTGCAGAGCCGGCCCAGTGAGCAGGAGCAGCAGCCTCCTGGGCATGTGAAGGAATCAGAGCTGGTGACCACCTTGGGGCGGGGCAGGGAGGGGGTAGCTGAGTCTCTGTCTCTGGTACCTGCTGGGCTGGCGTCCACCTTTTCCCTCCTGCTCCACCTGCTCCCTTGAAAGCAGCTCTGGTTGTTTTGTTGAATCTGAACTCCATTGAGTGAGAACTTCCGTCTGTTTTAAAGGTTAACTTCCCAGGGCTGGGGGCATGGCTGTCGCTAGAGCGCTTGGTGTATAAGCATGGGGACCTGAATTCAGATCTCCAGAACCCAAGCAAACTTCCAGGTATGGAAGGGGCATTCTCAGTGTGAGCTCTGGAGTGAACACAGAACATCCTTCCGAAAGCCAGGAGCAATCACGTTCTCTCCAGCTAGAGAGAAATGCAAGGTCTCCTTCAAAGGCTTCCTATGAATAACCGAGAGTCCTCTGGCTTTGGGAACCCATTGCCTGCATGTCAGCAGCTTCTGGATCTTAGGGGTTTGTAGGAGCTTTTTGCATGTGAAGGATATGTTTGTCCTTCTTAGTTTGTGATAGGTTCTCCGTATCTTTGAAACATTTTTCTCTCACAGTTAAGGAGTGTGTGAGCCAGTGTCTCAGATTTCTTTTCTTTATGGCTAGGATTTTATTTCCCCTCAGGTTCAAAGTTTTCTTTTCTTTTCTATATTTTTTAATATATTTATTTATTTGTGGGCCATGATCGCCAAGATTGGTGGCAGGCAACTTTATCCACTGAGTTATCTCAGCAACTCCAAAAGTATCAGTTAACTGTTTCTTTTCTGCAATGGGGCCCAGCACCACCTGGCTTGGGCATGTGGACTGTCCCCATAGGGAGAAGTGGTAGTCTGTGGTCCCCTGGCTCCTGCCTGCTCTCTGGGAACAAGCCAACTGGCTGCCCGACTCTGGACTCTGCACCGGAGCCTCGAGTGTTCTTACAGTTTCTGGGCAGAAGGGCCTTGTCCCACACCCACTGGTGTCCAGATTCCTGTTCCCTTGCAACAAAGCATGAGGAGTCATCCAGCCAGTGGAAGCAGAAGGTCCTCTCTGTTCATAGGTTAGGGATGAGGGCTTGGTCTATGGGAGCGCTGGCAGGGCAGGATGGCTGGTCGCTGGAATCTGGATGGATGCACACCTGTGACCTCATTTGTATCTGGAGACAGGTGAGCCGTAGGGAACACCTGCTTCTAACATGATTCCACATTTTGTGATTACACACATGTCCCCGGACGCTGAATGGAGATGAATCAGGCAGATGGCAGAATTGGGTGTGTGATATGGGCTCTCTCCCTAGGGAAGGATGTCAGGCCAGCAGAGGACAGGACTGGGGGTGGGTGGGGAGAGGTCTGCTCACACAGGAACTTCTGGAGGAGGGCTCTAGCTGAAGTAGTCAATCTGCCAAGGTTGGGGGCCATGTTCTAGTGCCTATGTGGGCAGCTGTGGCCTTCCTTCCATTCTGCAGGAGGGTCGGAAGCAAGCCAGACGTCAGGGAGAGATGGTCAGACCCCGGAACTGAGGCGAGAAAGACATGGTGTCTGACAGGCTGAGGTTAGGAAGGAGTCCGAGTTATAGCAAAGCCAAACCCCAATCAACACAACAAAGGAAAGGTCCTAAACTGGCCACTGCATGGGTAAATCCTAACACTCAAGGAAGAATTCACAGCAGGTCTTCCCAGGTTCTTTCAGACACCTCCTCGTTCATTCCACTAAGTTGGCATTTCTCTGGCACCACAAGAACAGTGAACCACACACCAATACTCCTATTGAGAAGCTGCGTGTTCAAGATGGTGGGAGAGACGGCTCAGTGAGTATTGCCCCTTGCTGCCAAGACTGTTACCTGAGTTCCATGCACAGAACCCACATGTGGAGGAAGAGAACTGACTCCTTCCTGCAAGTTGTTCTCTGACCTTCACTTCTGTGCCCCAAAACATATCACACACACACACACATACACACACACACACACACA
>CABHPR010140663.1:0-20485 GCA_902168415.1 Peromyscus melanophrys | reverse complement strand
AGGATGGTGAGTTCAAGGCCAGCCCCGAGCTGTACAGCAAACCTGACTCAAAAGTGGGGCAGGCCTGAGCCACTCAAGAAACTGAAAAAGACCCTGTCAGAAAAGGGAAAGTGTTGGGGGCTGGAGAGATAGATGGCTCAGAGGGTAAGAGCACTGGCTGCTCTTTCCAGAGGTCCTGAGTTCAATTCCCAGCACCTTCATGATGGCTCACAACCATCATGGGATCTGGTACCCTCTTCTGCAGGCATACATGCAGGCAGAACACTGTATACATGATGAATATGAAAAAAAAAAATAGGGAAGGATCACTGACACCAGAGGACAGTGGTTCCCGGGACTTTTAGGCCACAGTGAGGAGTTTCAGTTTCATTCTAACTGCGATGGGAGATGCTGGTCCAGGAAATAAAGTGATGTGACTTTTTTTTTTTTTTGAGACAGGATTTCTTTGTGTAATAGCCCTGGCTGTCCTGGAACTTGCTTTGTAGACCGTGCTGGCCTTGAACTCACAGAGATCCACCTGCCTCTGCCTCCTGAGCAATGGGATTAAATGCATGTGCCACCACACCTGGTCTTTTTCACAGTCACTGCTAGAGTCCGGGAAAGCTGGGGCCAGTGTGAAGATGCTGTAGAGCATAAGCAGAGACATGGGGGCTGGAGCTACAGAGAGAATGAAATATGGCGTGGGAAATTTGGAACCTGGTGTAGAAGATTCAACGTGGCTTACAGGTGTGGCTTACAGGTGTGCACCGAGGCCTGAGCACCATTTATATGCAAATGCTGGTTGGTGGCCTGGTGGAGAGGGAGCAGGGTAGTTGGCTACCAAGGTCAGCTTGGAGCAGGGATCCAGTTCTATAATGTGGGTACATGAAGGTGTTTACAAATACAGATATGAGCCCCAGAGTGAGAGTGGGGTTGACAGAGTGAAGACCCGATCCTACAACCCAGGAATGGACAAGAGTGAGAAGAGAAGACAGATACATGGGGAACGTTTGGCAAGGTGAATGCTGGGAGTGGTTCCCAGTGTCTGGGTTTACGTGGATGGTTGAGGAGCTAGCCTATAGATTTAGGGAGGGCCTACAGCTTGCCCAGGGTCACAGCCAGACAGGGATCTGAATGCAGATCTTGTTTGTCCTTAAATTATTTGTTTGTCGTTGGGACAGGGTCTCACTGTATAGTCCTGGATGGTCTGGAACTTCTGCAGACCAGGTTGGTTTCACAGATATCTGCCTGTCCTTGTCTCCTGGGGTGTCGGGTTTAAGGGTGTGTGACACCACATCCAGCCTGAGATTATTTTTTTGTTATTTATTGCTGTACTGGGCACAGAACCCAAGGTCTTGCATGTGTTACAAAAACACTTTACTACTGAGCTCCACCTCCAGTCTAGAGTTCTTGCTGGCTTTCTTCCTTTCTTTTTAGAGTCTCATGTAGCCCAAGTTGGATTCAAACTCAATATGTAGCCAAGAATGGCCTTGAACCCTTCTGAACTTCCTGCTTTTACTTCCCAAGGGCTGGTTTACAGACCCCACCATGCCTGGATTCATGTATAGCTGGGGACCAAATTCAGGGCTTCGTGTTTACTTGGCAAGAACTCTACCAACTCTTCATCAACCCCAGTCTACGTTTTTTCCTTTATTTTTTTGAGACAGGGTTTCTCTGTATAGCCCTGGCTGTCCTGAAACTCCCTTTGTAGATCAGGCTGGCCTTGAACTCACAGAGATCTGCTTGCCTCTGTCTCCCAAGTGCTGGGATCAAAGGTGTGCGCCACCACCGCCCGGCTCCTTCCACTCTTCTTTTTTAATGAATGTGCATGTGTTTGCTAGCTTGCTTGCTTGTTTTTCTTTTTCTTTTTCTTTTCTTTTTTTCTTTTGAGACAGGGTCTCACTACGCAGAATAGAACAGTCTGGCACAGAAGTCCTCCTGCCTCTGCCTCCCAAATGCTGGGGTTAAAGGCATGTGTCACAATGCCTGGCTCTTTTTCTCTAGGGACAAAGTCTTGTTATGTAGCCTTTCTTAACCTCAAGAGTGCTGGGACTACAGGCTGGCACTATCCCTGGTTACCCTGCTCAGATCTGTTTGAGAGGCATCACTCTGCCCACTTGTCCTCCCCAATCCTCCTCTCTCCTCTTCTTGCTGGGCTCTCGGCCCTGCCCACCCTAGCCCTGCCCACCCTCCATCTGCCCCAGAGGCCAGCTCACTTCTTCACGCTCCAAGTGCTGAGTGTTCAGCGTTTCTAGCTGCCTCCGAAGCTCCTCGTTGCGTTCCAGAAGCATCTTGCCAAGTTCAGCGGCCAGCAGCAGGTCCTTCTCCTTCTGTTGAAGCTGTAGGGCCAGGTCCTCTGGTTCCTCTGGCCCTGGGCCCCCTCCCAAGAAGGAGTCTCGGCGCTCCAGCACAAAGGGGAAGAACCCTTCATCACCACTAGGAGAAGCGCCCCCTGAGAGCAGCCCGGAAGGGAAGCTTGGCCCACCAGCGGAGTCCATGGCACCTGTGCATCTGTGGAGACAGGTTGTTGCTGATGGTGCCACCCTGCAGCAGCCCCAGGGCTTGGCCCCTGATGGCAAACCCCTAAGCCTCCCAATCTTGCAGCCAGGGCCTCCCTGGACCAACAAGAGTTAATGATCCATGTTGGCCACTCAGCTCCGTTAATGACCTCGGGGTAGACTGAGGCAGGAAGCAGAATGAAACCTGCCATCTTGCTCCGACTCCTACCTTCTGTCTTTGCCACATGATCTTTGCCTTCAGGAAGCTTTGTCCCTGCACTCTGGTGCCACAAGTCACCCTATGACAGTTCCTGCTCCTCTTTCCAGTCCCTCACCACCTGGGCACTAATCCTAGAATGCAGGTTCAGTTGGACTCAGCCTTCAAGGATGAAAACAAATCCTTATCCTAAGAGTGCAGGGCTCTCACCATTAGGAACCTGGGTGTGTCTTGGACTCTTCAGCCACAGGGATCCAACTCCTTCCCCTTCCAGAAACTCGGATCGCTAGCCCTTCGCCTTCTCATATCCTGGCTCTATTTTCTCAAGACCCAGGGGTTTTAGACTTGTTTAGCCTTGTCAGCTTTGATGGCCATCGTGTCCCTCTCTCCTGGATTCCCAGCAGAATCTCTTAGGTCTTTATTTTAGCAAGACCCAGGTATTCCTGCCTCTACCCCTCCTGATTTAGAAGCTCTCATTCCCAGACCCCCAATTTCCCTGGGCCTTGGCGCTGGCCCAGCGCAGGGCGAGGTAACAGGTTGTGCCAGCCAGCACACCGCCGCCGCCACTTCGGGTTTCTGTTTACTTCCCGGCCCGCCCCTGGGGATGGGAGCCCTGTGCTTTACAGGGCCGCCCAGGGACAGGAGCTCAGGGGCTCAGGAGGAAAGACCTGGCACCCTGGATTCTCCATGCCAACCCCCGGGAGGGTCCCTGCTCCCTATTCACCCCAAAACGCACGCACACCTGTCCCCCTCCTCTTGACAGGTGCCAAGTATCGACAGGTGCAAAGCACAGCTGGGCCCGAAAATTCCAGGTGTTACAGAAGTCCCAGTCCAGCTGTCCCAGGGCCAGACCCAGTGGGTCCTCCGACCCCTGGTTTGGGTATCCAACGCCTACCCACCACTCTCTCTGCTGCTGGTGTCCTGGCTTCCCAGAGTTTTTTTTCCAAAGTCTCTGGAGGCCGTTCCTGAGCTCCCTCATCCTGCCCTGCTGACCGGTCTTCCCCAACCATGCCAAAAGTCTGGTTGTCCCGCCCTTTGCACCCCCCTAGGCTCTCACCTGTCGCCACCGGGCTCCCTCCGAAGTTCCCCTGATCCCCGATGTCCTCTTCCGGAGGAGGCGGCGCCAGGTGCAGGCTTGCACAGGTGAGGGGCGGTGCCGCGGGAGGGGCTGGGACGCCTCCTGGTGGTGGGAATGGCCAGGCGCTGCAAAAGGAAAGCACCTCCATCCTCTAAAGATCCATCTTGCTCCTACTGGGAACAGTAACTGAACACCTACTATGTGCAGCTCATAGGCTGAGCATAGAAGTCAGCTTCTTACTCTTCACGTTTGTCTTTGGAATAGGAAATTATTAATAAGAATAACACAGCAAGCCCTCCACTAAGAAAGCTCTTTTATAGGAACAAATTGTTTACCTTTGTCACATCCTAAGGAAGCAACTGCTACTGACATTCTGTTTATAGAGGTGCAAGCTGAGGTTCGGGGAAACCACCGGCTTTGTTTGGGGCACAAGTTGGCTATTGTCTTAGTTACTTTTCTGTTGCTGTGATAAAGCATTTGATTTGGGGGCTCATGGCTCCAGAAGGTTAGAGTCCATGACCATCATGGCAGGGAGCATGGCAGCAGGCAGGCAGGCATGCAGGCATGCTGCTGGAGCAGTAGCTGAGAGATTACCTCTAATATAAGGGCAGGAGAGAGAGACAGAGACAGAGAGACAGAGAGAGAGAGAGACAGAGACAGAGAGACAGAGAGAGACTGGACCTGGTATGGACTTTGAAATCTCAAGCCCGCCCCCAGTGACACACGTCCTCCAACAAGATTAGACCTCCTAATCCTTCCCAAACAGTTCCACCAATTGGGGACAAAGCATTCAAATTTGAGGGTCTATGGGGGGCTATTCTAATTCATACCACCACAATTATGAACAGTGAAAGTGTGATGTTAACATCTTTTTGGGTGGTGGTGGCAGGGTCTCATGTATCACAGGATGGCCTCACACTCACTAAAGAATAGAGGATGACTTTGAGCTTCAGATGATTCTGGCTCCACCTCCTGGGTGCTAGGATGGCAGGCAGGCATCACCATACATTCACTTTCTGCTGGGCTGGGGTTTGAACCCAGGGCCTGGCGTGTGCTAGATAGGTACTCTACCAACTGACTATAGCCCCAGCCCTAGCAACTTATTCTTTAATCAGTTCCATGATGCATACAAGACACTGATGACCGGGCACCTAAGGTAGCTGGCCTCTAAGCACACCCGAGTCCATGTGGCTGCAAATGTGGGGGCTCAGTTCTTTCATCCTGCAGAGTTGGGCCCCATGTTCCAGCAAGGGCAGCAGCCATGATATAGAGGGATAGGATCCAAGGCAGGTGATGTAGGAGCAGCCCACACAGTGGGACCCCAGCCTTGGTCCTGTGGCTTGTCATAATTCTCTTCAGACACTGTGGCCTCCTGAGGAGACACAGGACAGGAATTCCAGACCACATAAAGAGGACAAACAGATCTCTGGGAAAGTGGTCTGCTGGCAGACGTTTAACAACAGTCTGTGGGGAGAACAAAAGCCACCGCTTGTTACATTTACCCATTTCTGAGGTGAGAATACTCCCTCCTGATGATTTGAGGTTACTGCCAGGGTATCGGCTGAAGGTGAATAGTCAGCTGAGAGAGAGCACCGTGGAGGCAGGAGGGAGAGATATGCTGGAGTTGAACCCAGACCCTCCACATTCTACCTAAGAGCTCTACCTCTGAGCTATGGTCCTCATAATCAGCTTTTCCAACTGGCCAGTATTATCTGCTCTGTGTGTCTCTGGCTAGGGTTCAGGACGCCTGAGTCTTGGGAAGATGGAGGCCATGAGTCTAAAAATTAGGTGGTAGGCTGGGCACTGGTGGTGCACACCTTTAATCTCAGCACTCGGTGGGGGGGGGGGGCAGAGGCAGGCAGATCTCTTGAGTTTGAGGCCAGCCTGGTAGGCAGAGTGAGTTCCAGGACAGCCAGAGCTACACGGGGAAACCCTGTCTGGGAAAATAAATACATAAACACACACACATACGTATATGAGAGGTAGAAGTTGGAACTCACAGCTTATGAGGAAAGGGACACAAGGATTCCTTGAAGAGGTAGTTCAGGGGCTGCGACTCCTGGGTCCTGGAGATGAGACAAGGCTTCTGCCAGCAGAGAGTACATGGAACACAATTCTTTGGAAGGGAGTTAGAGACTGAAAACTGCCTGGCCTTCTTGCAAGGATGTCATTGGCCCTCTGCCCCCCGCCCTGCCCTGCCCAGCCCCAGCATCCATAAGAGCAAAGTGACGGGCTTTGGAGAACTGAGGACATTGCACCCTCTTCTTGACAGTACCTCCTGACCTCTTTGAAAAATCAAGCAAAGCAGCCAGGTGGTGGTGGTGTAGGCCTTTAGTCCAGCATTCAGGAGGCAGAGGCAGGAGGATCTCCGTGAGTTCAGGGTCAGCCTGGTCTACAGAGTGAGTTCCAGGACAGCCAGGACTACACAGAGAAACCGTGTCTTGAAAAACCAAAAAAAGAAAAAAGAAAAGAAAGAAAGAAAATCAAGTGAAGCGTCCCCTCCAATGGTCAGTCACTTGGACCCCACCCAGCATACCACGCTCAGCCCACCTTGGCAAAGGCCCTCCAATGAGGCAGGTGCTGAGTTCATCTGGCCATGATGAGACTAGGGCCCGCCCTCTGGGAGGCTCACAGCACACCCCAGACGTGGGAAGGGCCAATAAACTGGAAACAAAGCAGTAAAACAATAGAGCAAAGGAGCGTGGTGCGTGGGTGCTGACGTCACGTGGCTTCAGTTCTAATTCCAGTTGGGCTGTTGGCCTGAGGTGTGTGTGCCTGAGCCCTCAGCTGACTAACCCCCTGTGGCCCTCAGTTCCCTTGTTTGTAAGTAGGGGCCACGGCAGCTCCTGGCTGGCAGGAATGTGAAGATTCAATGAGAGTAAAGAACTGCACTTGTGACTCACCTGTGTGTTCCATCGTGTTCCACCCTCAGGACAAACCTATGAGGTCACCCCAGTCATAGGTGAGGAGCCCAGATGTGAGAGGTAAAGTCAATGTTTGTGGGTGCATACATACCCTCACCCTAGATTGTCTAGCACTGGGTCCCAGACACTCTTTTATTACTTTATTATTTACTTATTTTTATTTTTTAAGATGGAGTCTTTCTATGTCATCCAGACCGACTGTGAATACTCAATCACCCCGCCTTAGTCTCTAGAGCACTGGAGTTTTTGGACGTTGGAATCTAGTTCCCAGCTCTGCACTGAGCTGTAGGCCACCGTACAATTGGAGATGTCCAGTCCTATCCCCCTTTCCCTACTCATGTGGAGGAAGATGGGCAGTAGGGACAAAGTGTCCCCAGGGAGGCCCTGGAGAAGCTGGACATGAGGAGCCATTCAACAGCCCTCTCGTGCTCTTCAGTGGGGCTCCCAAGCAAGCCAGCCTTCCGGACGCCCATGCCCGACTTCCTCACCTCTTCTCACCCCCTCTCCATCTAACTAGCCCCTAGTGATCCATGACGAGGGTGGAGGGAGGAAGTCTCCTTTTTGGGGGAGCCTTCCCAGATCTTACAGTACCTTGGCCAAGCTCTGCTGGGCACCTAGAGGCCTCCCTTCTCTTCCACACAGGTGACTGGAAGGAACGGCTTGGTTCCAAACCACAGTGCCCTCAGGCTTTTAATGACATGTATGAAGTCTGTGAACAATAAGTATATTGTGGGGAGGACTTGAAATCTTTGTATGAAATGTTTCACATTGAATGCACTGTTAATTTATTTTTAAAAATCACATAGAAGCTTTCAGAATGTCAAGAAAATAGCTCCAATGCTTTTCGCGGTTACAGAGAAGTATTTAGTAATATAGTGATGTCATATATGGTATATCAAAGACAACTGGATCAAAGAAACGCTGTCCTTATATATAGCTGGTCCACTCTGTAGGTCACAACCGCTTTAAAGCTTGTGTGTCAGAGGCTGAGGCTGGAGAATGCTGATCTTGAGTCCAGCCTGAGCTACAAGGCAAGACCCTGACTCAGAGCCCAAAACAAACAAGCTTCCACAGCCTTGCATTTCATCTTCCTCCTTAGAAAGGGTGAATTATGCTGGGTGATAATGGTGCACACCTTTAATCCCAGCACTTGGGAGGCAGAGGCAGGCGGATCTCTGTGAGTTTGAGTTCCAGAACAGCTAGGGCTATATGGAGAAACCCTGTCTCAAAAAAAAAAAAAAGTGCTGAGATTAAAGTTGTGCGCCACCACTGCCTGGCTGAGACTCAATCTCCAAACACTGGGCAGGGAGAAGAGTGAGCTGTTTGGGATGGGAGAGATGCTTTACAGACAAGGAGAAAATCTTCCTGGAACCAGGGCATCCATCATCTTCTTCATTATCCCTCTTGCTCTTTCCAATTTTGATCCTTTGCCCCTCCCCCTTTTAATTTTTCTATTACAGGTTATTTAACTCAGTGTACAATAATATTCTTTTCCAGTATTTTCTTCAGTTTAGCAGGGTTTTGTCTTGTTTTGTTTTGTTTGTTTTTTCAGTACCAGAGATTGGACCCAGGGTCTCACAAATAGTGGGCAAGTGCCCTTGACTTGAACCAGGGTGTGATATCGAATACCTTTAATCCCAGTGCTCGGGAGACAGAGGCAGGCAGATCTCTGAGTTCCAGATCAGCCTGGACTACAAATTGAGTTCCAGGACAGCCAGAGCTGTTACACAGGGAAACTCTGTCTTGTGGGGGTGGGGGTGGGGGGGATGTATTGAGGAATTCCAGCACTCAGGTGGCAGAGAGAGGAGGATCTCCGGGAGTAAGAGACCAGCCCGGTCTGCAGAGTGAATTTCAGAACAAAGTGAGCCCTTGTCTCAAAACAAAAACAAAAGGACATGGAAGAGGAAGGAAGAAACTCCACTTGGCCTGCTCGCCCTCACTCTGCATGGCAGGTTCCCCTATCCTCTTGTTGAGGCGTTCCTTCACCAATATTAGAACCAACTTCTGGATTCCAGTGTAGATAGGAGATCAGCAACTGTTTAGGAATCTTCCAGGTCTTCAGTGCCAGATTGGGACTGCTGAGCCAGCCAGCCTCCTGGACTGAACAATTTTGAGACCTCTCTAGTGTGAGGTGAGACAGCCATTGTTGGACTACAAAGACCACAGCCTGCTCACTTCTGCTTTGGATACCCAACACAGCTGCTAATCCAACCCACCTTCAGTTCCTTTTGACTTTGGATAAGTCAAATTTCGTCCAAAATGGATCTAAGTTCAAAGTACCAGGTGGGTAGGGGCTTCAGATGTAATGAGCTCCTAGTTTTCCCCTGGATGCCTCCCTGAGCACAGGACCCCCTACTCAGGAAGTGTATGAAGATGCTAGCTCTGGAGTCTTTTGGATGTCACGTGCCTACGTCACCTGCTGTGAGAGGGATGCCATGGGGCAGCTCTGTCAGCTCTGTGTGAGGGAGGCCTGGAATTCCAAAGGCCAGGCTTCAGAGCCTAGAATCCCAAGACCTGTACCCTGGAGGTTAGGTCCCTGGCCACTCCATTGATTTCAAAGCTGGGCCACAACTCTGAGGACAGCTGGAACTTGGGCAAGGAGCTGCTTGCTGAACCCTGTGGTTTTCTGACTTGGACCTATTGAGGACACAAACCCAGAGAGCTTCCTGAAGCAGGAGGAAGAGCCCCCTGGCTGGGTTCCTACACCTGCAACCCAGAAGTAGCCACAGGCATCTCCAGCAAAGTGGAACCTCTCCAGCATGCCTGCCCAGAGCCCATCCTCAAAGCTTTTCTCTTCCAGCTCTCTGTGCTCCAGGTAGTGAGCACTAGAGCCTGAGAAATCCAGTGTTGGTGATTTAGAGTGATGTCTGTTGGCTGCTCCAGGTCAGCCACCACCTAGTGCAGCCAGTCTTGTTGACAGCCGACCCCACTCCAGTAACACTGGTCCCCGGCTTCCTCTTCCCCCTTCCTTTGGGGACTGGGATCCTTTGAAGACAGGTGGCCTTACCTAAGCCTTCTGCTTCTTCACATATCATGGAAGGATCTGCCTTTTGACATGTTACACATCTTTAACTATCTAAAAATAAAATATCCCCAAATCAGGAAAAAAAATATTTTGAGACAGGTACTCACTATGTAGCCCAGGTTGGCCTCCAACTCTTGATTCTCCTGCCTCAACCTCCCACATACTAAGATTACAGGCTCACACCATCAGACTTAGCTTCTCCTTTGAGTTTTGGGTCAAAACAGAAGAAAGCCGATGGAGGCCAGGTATGGTGGCTTTTGTTGTGATTCCAGCACTCAGAGGCAAGGGGATTACTGGGAGTCTGAGACCAGCCTGGGCTATATAATGAGTTCCAAGCCAACCTGGACTACATTATGAAACCTGTCTCAGAATTAAAAACAAAACAAGGGCAGTGGTGGCGCACGCCTTTAATCCCAGCCCTTGGGAGGCAGAGCCAGGCAGATCTCTATGAGTTCGAGGCCAGCCTGGTCTACACAGCGAGATCCAGGACCGGTACCAAAACTACACAGAGAAACCCTGTTTCAAAAAACCAAAAAAAAAAAAAAAGATCCTACTTCCAGATAAAGTCACACGCTCAGGTATCTGGACACAGGGCCTCCTCATATATTCCAGGGGACACAATTCTACTTATCACAAGGATTAATATATATATTAATGTATATAAATATTTGTTTGTTGGTTTTTTGAGACAGTTTCTATGTGTAGCCTTGGCTATCCTGGAACTGGCTCTGTAGACTGGGCTGGCCTCAAACTCAAGAGTTCCACCTGCCTCTGCCTCCCGAGTGCTGGGACTAAAGGTGTGTGCCACCACGCCCACCTAAATTTAAAATTTGAAAGTTTTTTAAAAAAATTATTTGATTTTCCACAAGGACACTGAACTAAGGCCTCCAGAATGCTGGGATGTTCTAGCTCAGAACCACACCACAGCCTCAAGGGTTTTGTTTTGCTTTTGAGATGCTGTTTTGCTAGTTGATGCTGGCTTTGAACTTCTGACTCTTGCTCACATCTGAGTGCTGGGATTTTAGGCCTGTACCACTGTACTCATTGTATGTAGTGCTGGGGATGGAACCCAGGGCTTTATGTATGTTAAGTAAGTACTCTACTAACTGAATTACAACCCAGTCCATAAGTGTCTTAAATATGATGAGTTTGGACAAAAATGGAACATAGCATAATTGCCATAACCATTATAACTGACACACACATACACACACACACACACACCCGCCAACAAAGTTCCCTTAATACCTTTTTTTTTTTTTTGGTTTTTCGAGACAGGGTTTCTCTGTGTAGCCTTGGAGCCTGTCCTGGAACTCACTCTGTAGCCCAGGCTGGCCTCGAACTCACAGAGATCCGCCTCTACCTCCTGGGTGCTGGGATAGTAGGCATGCGCCACCACTGCCCAGCCCCCCAAGACCTTTTCAGTCAATGTCTAACCGCTGGCAACTACTGAACCACTTTTTTGTGGCTTTTCCACATTGTCCCTAAAGAAAGTAGATTTGGGGCTGGAGAGGTGGCTCTGTGGTTAAGGAGCACCTGCTGCTTGTACCTGGCTTTTTCTTTTGGGCCACCAACCAGCTCCCAAACCATGACACACAGACTTATTAGTTATAATGCTCGGCCTGACTTAGGCTCATTTTTGCCTAGCTCTTTAACCTAACCTGTTTCTCTTCAGCTACGTTTCGCCTCGGGGCTTTTCACTTTTCTTCCTTCCGTGTGTCCTACTTTCGCTGCTTCTCGTGTCTGTCTGGTGACCGCCTGGCTCCTGGCCAGGGCATGACCCTCTCTTCCTCCCTTCTTCTCTCCTTTGCCTAGATTTCTCCTCCTACTTACTCTCTCTGCCCACCAGCCCCGCCTGCCCCTCTCCTGCCTAGCTATTGGCCATTCAGCTTTTTATTAGACCAATCAGGTGCCTTAGGCAGGCCAGGTGAAACAGCAACACATCTTTAAACAATTAATCAGATGCAGCATAAACAAAGGTAACACATCTTTGCCTAGTTAGAGTAATATTCCACAACAGCTGCTCTTGAAGAGGGTTCAGTTCCCAGCACCCACATGGTGGCTCACAGCTGTCTGTAACTTCAGTTCTAGGGGAGCTGATGGCCTCTTCTGGAATTCTTGGGAACCAAGGATACACATGGTGCACGTAAGTGAATGCAGGTAAACCACTCATACACATAAGTAAGTCAATTTTTTCTAAAGGAAGTCATAGATAGAATGTGGGCCTTTGGGTTTGACATTCTCTCTCTCTCTCTCTCTCTCTCTCTCTCTCTCTCTCTCTCTCTCTGGGTGTGTGTGTGTGTGTGTGTGTGTGTGTGTGTGTGTGTGTGTGTGTGAATTCTGTATGTGTTGTTGGCGATTTTTGTTCTTTTTTGGGGGGCCTGCCACCCAGCTACCAAATAAATCACACATGGAGGCTTATTCTTAATTATGAATGCCTGGCCTTAGCTTGGCCTAGTGTCTAGCCAGCTTTATTTAACTTAAATTATCCCGACTACCTTTTGTCTCTGGGCTTTTCCTCTTCTATTCCTGTATACCTTTCTTTGTTTCTTACTCCATGGCTGGCTGTGTAGCTGCGTGGCTGGCCCCTGGAGCCCTTCTCCTTCTCAGGCTCCTAGCTCTCCAATCCCTCATCCCAGATTTCTCCTTCTATTTATACTCTCTGCCTGCCAGCCCTGCCTGTCCTTTCTCCTGCCTTGCTGTTGGCCAGTTCTTTATTAGACCATCAAGTGTTTTAGACAGGCACAGTAACACAGCTTCACAGAGTTAAACAAATGCAATAACTGTGAACATTGTATAGACAAATGCACACTTACCATTCTGGCTAGAACATTGTCTACCTAGCCTTGCCTGTCCTGGAACTCTCTCTGTAGACCAGGCTAGCCTCGAACTCAGAGATCTGCCTGCCTCTGCCTCCCAAGTCCTGGGATCAAAGGTGTGCACCACCATCACCACCCAGCTACAGTTAGCTTTCTTTACAGTTTCTTTTCTTTTCTTTCTTTCTCTCTCTTTTTTTTTCTTTGTTTTCGAGACAGGGTTTCTCTGTGTAGTTTTGGCACCTTTCCTGGAACTCGCTCTGTAGCCCAGGCTGGCCTCGAACTCACAGAGATCCACCTGCCTCTGCCTCCCGAGTGCTGAGATTAAAGGCATGCGCCACCACTGCCCGGCTTCTTTCTTTCTTTTTTGAGACACGGTCTCACTAGCCTGGAACTCACTATGCAGATCAGACTTGCTTCAAACTCACAGGGATCTGCCCCCTCTTCCTCTTGAATGCTGGGTTCTTCATATTTTCAGTGATGTAAACACATCTAGGTCTAGGAATGTAGCATCTTAACTAGAATGCACTAACTAGGTCCTGGATTCTGTCTCCAGCACAGCATAAAATCAGACATGGTAGCACAGGCCTGTACTGCCGGCACCTGAGAGGAAGAAGTGGATGGGTGAGGAGTCATCCTTAGTATGTAGTGAATTTGAGCCCAGCCCGGTCTGCCTGAGCATCTCTATGGACACATGGGAGGGAGTCCCACTCTGTCTTGTACATAGGGTGGAGCTCCAGGATCTCTTGCCATGTACTAATTACCTTATAACCTAGATGCTTAACAACTTTTTTTTTCTTTTTTTTGAGAATGAACCAAGGGCTTTCACGTGCTAGGCAAGCACTCCATAGGGTCACACCCATCTCTTACTCTCTCACACAGTTTGGCAGAGCCCTGCCTGGTGGTACTTGAACCTGCAGGCAGACTGTACTGGGAGGTGGGGGCGGGTGAGTTCAGTGGAAAGTTTCTCCACACCCACACCTGGCATCTGGGCTGGCTGGCCAGATCAGCACAGGATGGGGAGAAGATTAGATGCCACCTCTTGGGTGACAAGGAGTTTGCAGCCGTCTTTCATCTTCATGGTGGCTGGACTCTTCAGTGCTGCCTAATATCGACTGCAAACTGGCCCCTGAGCAAATTCCACTCTCACCCTGTAACAAGGATTCTGACTCCACTGGCTTTTATTGTTTGTTTCTGTTGTTCTTGAGGCAGGGTCTCATGTAGTCCAGGCTGGCCTCTAACTCACTATATAGCTGAGGATGACCTTGAACTTGGGATCCTCCTGAGTTGATTTTGGGTTTTAGTCAGTGCTGGGGATGGACTCCAAAGCTTCCTGACCACCAAGCGAGCGCTCTGCCATCTGGGCTACAGCACCCTTCCTTGTTCCTTGTTGTGTTTTGTTTTAAGACTAAGTCTCCGTTGTGCAGTCCTGGATGGCCTGGAACTTGCTATGTAGATCAGGCTGGCCTCAAAATCACAGGGATCCCTCTCCTGGTCGCTGTGCCTAGCTATTTGTTTTTTGAAACAAGGTTTTTGTTTTGTTTTTTTCAAGACAGGGTTTCACTGTGTAGTACTGGCTGTCCTGGAACTCACTCTGTAGACCAGGTTGGCTTCAAACTCACAGAGATCCTCCTGCCTCTGCCTCCAGAGTGCTGGCATTAAAGCATGTGCCACCACTGCCTGGCTTGAAACCTGGTCTTACTGTGTAGCCCTGGATAGCCTAGAACTCATTATGTAGACAAAGCTGCCCTTGAAATCACAGTGATCCACCTCCTGAGTGCTGGGATCAAGAGCATATATCATTGTGCCTATTTGTTTTGAGACACAACTTGATGTATCCCATGCTGACCTCAGTCTTTCATGTTGTTGAAGATGATCCTGACCTTTTATATTTCTTTTTAATTATTTTATGTGTATGCTTCTAGGTGTATTACCTGCATGTACACCTGTGTGTAGCTAGAGTTTTCCTGCCTGGCCCACGGTCAGGATAAATCTCTTTCACCTTCCAGTCCCACAGCCGCTCGGACTCAACCAAGTAAACACAGAGACTTATACTGCTTACAAACTGCATGGCCGTGGCAGGCTTCTTGCTAATTGTCCTTATATCTTAAATTAATCCAATTCTATAAATCTATACCTTGCCACATGGCTCGTGGCTTACCGGCATCTTTACATGCTGCTTGTCCTGGCTGGCAGCCAGTGACTCCTTCTGCCTTCCTGCTCTTTTAATTCTCTCTGTTAGTCCCGCCTATACTTCCTGCCTAGCCACTGGCCAATCAGTGTTTTATTAGCAACACATTTGCCATACAGAACATCCCACAGCATCTGTGCATCCTATGGGTGTGTTGCACAAGGAGGCCAGAAGAAGGTGTTGGATTCTCTAGGACTGGAGTTAGTCAGTTGTGAGCCACCATGTGGTGCTGGGAATTGAACCCTGATGGTCTGGAAGAGCAGCCAGTGCTCTTAACTGCGGAGTTATGTCTCCAGCCCTGACCTTAAACTTTTGATCTTTCTGCCTCCAACTTCCAAGGGTCAGGACAAGAGTGCAGCACAATAACTACCTACCTTTAATTCCTTATTAAAACGTTTAGTTGCAGACTGGAGAAATGGCTCAGTTGCTGCAGGCTAGGCTCACAACCAAAAAGTGTTCATTTGCTGATGGCTTTAAAATATTGTGCCTTCCACACATCGAAGCAAGCTGAGACCTTATGCTCTCTCACTCTGGAGACACATTTAAACCTGGAAAGCCCTGGCCAGTTTCCAAGGACTCCTGCCACAGCACGCCCCCCCCCCCCCTCCTGCCCCCAGGTACAATAAAAGCCATTCCTTGGTGGGTGTAGTGGTACTCATTGGTAATCGTGATACTCCAGAGGCTGAGGCAGGAGGATTGCCATGAGCTCAAGGTCTATTACAGAGTAGGCTACAGAGTTAAGATTCAATCCTTTTTTGTTTTGTTTTGTTTTTTTGAGACAAAGTTTCTCTTTGAAGCCCTGGCTGTCCTGGAAGTCATTGTGCTGTACAGGTTGGCCTGGAACCCAAAGATCTGCCTACCTCTGCCTCCCAAATGCTGGGATTAAAGGCTTGCGCCGCCACTACCACCTGGTTTATGGTAACTTGTTAGGTGAATATCCCTGGAAGACCTGCCCTTTTTTTTTGTTTTTTTAAAGGGAAACGGAGGTGGAGTGGATCTGGGGGAGGGGGAGGGGAGAGACTGGGAGGAGAGGAGGGAGGGGAAACTGCCATCAGGATGTAATGTATGAGAGAGGAAAAAAACAGTTGGTTAGGATAAACCCATGACGGGTGCCCCTACAAAGGGAAACCAGCTGTGCTGCTCCTTGAATTTCTGTATAAGTCACCCAGTCTGTGACACTGTCCACAGCCCGGCAGAAGAATACAGGATACCAATGTTTCAGTTTACATCTGCTGCTCGTTCATCCTGCACACTGTTTATTTTGTCTGAAATGCAAATGGATCTCCTCCTGCTGCGCCTGACAGCGAGCAGTCAACACACACTCCGTTGACCATTCTCCTTCCATTCTAACCCGCCGCCTGATTCCTCTCAG
Organism: Peromyscus melanophrys; assembly: GCA_902168415.1. Lineage (NCBI taxonomy): Eukaryota > Metazoa > Chordata > Mammalia > Rodentia > Cricetidae > Peromyscus > Peromyscus melanophrys. The sequence continues at coordinate 4,385 of CABHPR010140663.1, read as the reverse complement.
CCGTTCTTCACTAGTCTGGTCTTCTAGGTTCCTTTGACTGGAGGGGAGCCTCTGCTGGTCCCCAGGCCGTGCCCTTTCCCCAAGGACTGCCTCTTCCACCTTTTGCTGTCTCCTCTGTGCGCAGATTTTGGGTTTAAATGCCTAGTCCCTGGGGAGAAAACCATGAGATAGGAACAGGCCCTGAGCTAGAGATGCCAGCGCCCGGTGCTCAGAGCGGAGCCTTTTAGGTGGGTTGGGACAATGAATGGTCCGGGGTATTCATGCTGAGCACAGCTGGCCCGGGCTGGTATCCTGCGGTGAAAGGAAGCTACGGAGCTCAGACTGCCGGTAGCCTGGGGTCCCCCGGCCGAGCGGCAGGATGCGTGGGGGAAGGGAGCTCCGGCCACCCCTCCCCCGGTTCGCGGTCCTAAGGAAGCAGAAGCAAGGCCTGCTCCAGGAGTCCCCGATCTGGGAACAGAAACTTTTCTGACGGAGGCTGTGGAGGAGAGGACGCATTAGACCTCTTGCCCCACCGCTAGTCCTTGAGCTCTCAGGAGAGTCCCTGCGTCCCAATGAGCGGGGGAGCGGGGGGGGGGGGGAACCCCTGGCCCTCCCTTCGTGTTGGACATTGGAAGATTGGACTACTTCCCCCGCCGCACCCTTAGCACTTATCGCAGTGAGCCCCGCCCCATCCAGGCTTCCACTTGCAGGTGGGGCAGTTGGCGCAGCGCCCAGGCCGGGACAGCATCTGGGGGCCGGGGGACTGGAGAGGACCCCATAGTGGACCTCTTTACCGGATCTCTGTCCCCTCCTGCGCCTTCTCCACCCTCCAAGGACCCCCAGCCCTCCTCGACCCTCGTTCGGTTATCGCCGTTCAGCCCCTGCTGTGCCTCCTAGGATCCTGGATCTCTCCTGCCCATCTCTACTACCCTGTGTCGGCTCCCTCGATCCTCACCGGTTCCCGGTCCTCCTTCAGACCTCCAGGGCGGCCGGAGTCAGGACCCCTTCGAGTGTCCCCGAGGTCCAGGCTGAACACGCCATGAGGCTGTGGGCGCTAGAACTCCGGTTTCTGGTGCTTCTGCTGGTTCTTCTGCTGCAGCCTGTGCGCGCTCCGATTCCCAGGGCGCAGGACGTGAGCCTGGGCGTGGTGAGCTTCGGTCCGCTGGCTCCTGGGATCACAGAGAGCCTGTAAAAGGAAAGGTGTAGGGCGGACACCTGGGTCTGAAGGAAAGAGCGGGCTGGATTCAAATGTCCTGAAGCTCTTGGGGCTCTGGATTACTGGCTCTCTCTGGTGGTTTGGTGGCTGAGACTCGGAAGTGTGGAAAGGAGCTAAAACGGGAAACTGAGGCCTCACCTGCTGCATCTATAAAGACTTGAAAAACCCAGAGCCAGGGGTGGGGACCCTGGCCGTGTGTATAAGGGAGGTGGGTCCTATCATCCGGGGCTAGGAGCGTTGGCTCTGGATTCCCTAGAGGGTTGGACTTTTCAAATAACGGTGAGAAAGGAACGCCCCGTCCTGTTAGTGCTTCATGGTTCCTCTCCTGTGCCCTAGGACTGGCTGACTCGCTATGGCTACCTGCCGCCGGCAGATCCTACCCAAGCCCAGCTGCAGAGCCTTGCGAAGCTGCAGGATGCCATCAAAGTCATGCAGAGATTTGCTGGGCTGCCTGAGACAGGCCAAATGGGTAGGTAGCCCTGCACTACACGAGGCGGTCCTGCCTCAGTCGATGACCCAGAGTCTTTAAACCGCAGGGAACGCCTGAATCACATAAAGATGCTGGTCTCAGGTCCTAGCCCAGACCTTGGAGGTCTGCCGGCATCCAGATAACCGGTTTTGGCTTTGTCAGCCTCCGCTGTTGCCGCAGGGATGGAACAGATCTGGCCCCCACTGCCTGGAGCTGACATTCTGAGGAAGAAAGAAAGAGATCAGTGTGCAAAATTATTTCAGATGGTGCCATTCTGAAGAAGACCAAACGCTAAGATCTAGTCTGGTTAGGGTAGGCCACTGATTTGTTTCTGGAGACAGTCTTGCTGTATAGCACAGGTTGGCCTCGAACTCAAGATCCTCCTGCCTCAGACTGAGCGCTGAAATTCCAGGTCTGTACCGCTGCCTCTAGCTGGGCAAGCCACTCTGAAAGATGTCATGTGGGCTTATAAGCTAAGATCACAAATAGGAGGACTCACAAATAGGAGGACACAGCGACAGGGAAATGAGGGGGGAAATGGCCCAGTAACTTCAAAAGAACTGTGGCAGACACCAGTTTATCTGCCTGCCGTGAAAGGCAGGCTGAGGGGCTTATGCAAGCGCCTGATTAGGTGACCTTGAAAGAGGTTTGTTCCAGGGACAATAAGAAACCAGGGAAGGAGGACTCAAAGGAGGGAAGCAGCTCCATCTGACTTTCAGGTTTTTGTTGTTTGTTTTATTGTGGGGGCGGATATTCCTCTGTGTTGCTTAGGCTGGTCTTAAACATGTGGTCCTTCTGTTTCAACCTCACCGAGTGGATAGACGGGAAACAGTGGCCATCATGCTCAGCTCTGGTTTGTCCTTCAGCGTCTTGTCTGCCGTTGGAGAGTGGTGGGTGGATGGAGAACCAGGAGCCTTTTGCAGGTGGTGCTGGGAAGTAGAGGTGGGGATGTGGCCGAGAGTACATTTTGGAGGTAGAGCTGAGGGCTCTCATGTGCATGTGGAGTGAAATAGAAAGGCAGAGGGAGCTTGGAAAAAAATTCCCCTTACTCTGTTCATTCTCAGCCTGGAACAGATATGACATCACTATGTTCTTGGTTACTATTTGCTATTGCTACCAGTGAGATGTGGTTTGACCTTGTTTGAAGGTAAAATGACTCCTGGAAATGCATAGAAAGGGGGTTTACAGATAGACCTAAGCTGAGAAGGAATGTGGACTAAAGAGCCCTGCTGGTTTTCAGACCGTGATCAGCATCCCATGAGGCAGGGTGGTGGTGGGGTGGTGGTGCACGTTTTTAATCCTAGTATTTGGGAGGCAGATACAGGCGGATCTCTGAGTTCGAGTTTGAGGCCAGCCTGGTCTACAGAGTGAGTTCCAGGACAGCCAGGGCTACACAGAGAAACTCTCGAAAAGCCGGTGTGTGTGTGTGTGTGTGTGGGGGGGACGATGACAAACAAGAACAACAACAAAAAGCGAGTGATGGGCAGCTTCCAGGCGAGATGGCAGCCTTTTGGAGCTCTGGCCTTAAAGGGGAGATGGTCTAGTTGGTTAAGCGTTTGCCTTGTAAGCATGAAGGCTTGAGTTTGATCTCTAGAACCCAGCTGAAAAGGGGTCTGGTGGAATGCCCTTGTCATCCCAGCTCTGCGGAGGTCGAGATGCAGATCCTTGGGACTCACTGGCCAGTCTAACCCAGCTGGAGAGTTCTGCACCAAGTCAGAGATGCTGTCTCAAAAACCCAAGATTATAGCACGTGAAGAATGACATCCAAGGTTGACCTCTGGTCTCCACAGTCACCCCTAGGCACATACACACGCAATCCGTTTCACCTTTGGAGTACCTTCCTTCAGTACCACCCACTGGGGCTGGGGAAGTGGTATAAGAGGCCCAGCTTAAGCCTTCAAGTGCCTCCTACAGTGGCCAGTCCACCCATGGTCAAGTAGAGAGAGTGTCTGGCTTGAGCTAGCTTTCACAGTGACTGTCTGGGTCCAGGCTGGGAGGCATTAGCCAATTTCTTTCTTTTTTAAAGACTTAGTTGTTTTTATTTTATGTGTTCGGGTGTTTGGCCTGTGTATATGTCTATGCATCAATGAGGTCAGAAGAGGGTGTCGGGTCCCCTGAAATTGGTGTGACAGACTATTGTGAGCCACCACATGGGTGCTGAGACTTGAACTCAGGTCCTCTAGAAGAACAGCCAGTGGCTTTAACTGTTGAGCTAACTGTTCAGCTCCATTGAGCCAATTTCTTAATTATTTGGTACCATGATGACAGACTGTCCTGTTACTCACCATGCCTATCTCCCACAGACCCAGTAACAATAGCCACCATGCACAAGCCCCGCTGCTCCCTGCCTGATATTCTGGGGCCTGCTGGGCTGGTCAGGCGGCGTCGGCGGCGCTATGCTCTGAGTGGCAGCGTGTGGAAGAAGCGCACCCTGACGTGGAGGTAGGTCTGGGTGCCTGTGCTTCCCCTTGGCCTGCTAACTTGTCTGGCTGGCCATTCCCTCCACAGCCACTGGCTCTCCTCCTCTCTCCTCAGTGTCCAGTCCTTCTCTCAGAACTCCCAGTTGAGCCGGCCGATTGTGCGGACCCTCATGAGCTATGCCCTGACTGTCTGGGCTGTTGAGTCAGGCCTTACCTTCCAGGAGGTGGATTCTCAGCACCAGGAGCCCGACATCCTTATCCACTTTTCCCGGGGCTACCACCAAGACAGTTACCCCTTTGA
>CABHPR010140661.1:32165-43318 GCA_902168415.1 Peromyscus melanophrys | reverse complement strand
TTTTTTTTTTTTTGTTATATCAGGAGATTGAGGGGAGAAATGGATATAAGGAATTAATCATGATCTTTGGTCATCAACCAATCCTAGCAAGAAAGGCACATCAGTTAATGATAATTGGGCTGCTTTGTTCTTGTTCTCTGACCTTAAAGAGTTCCTCACTCAGCTTTGTGCCTTTTTAAACTTTAGATTGTCTTCTTGGGTTTTTCACCTCAAAACTATTTAAGAGAAACATCTTAGTCTAACTTTAAGCTATTTTCAAAACTTTGTTTCAACTATGTTGCACCCTGAAACCTGTGAACACATTTCTCAGCATTAAATTAGAATTTAAACTAGCTGGGCTACTGGGACTCAGTTGCTTTTCTTAATCGTTAACCTAAGCCACAGTCTATATGGTTCTTCAATAGAAACTCATGTGTTCTAGCTGTGTGACACTTCCTTGTTTTATTTTTTATCATCAAAACTCTATTTATTAAACTAACATTATTACTATCATCAATTAGACAGTACAGCATAAGAAGAAATCATCTTCATAATAACCCACAGGTAAAAGTGCCAGTAGAACGGGGTGTTTCCATGAGATAAACACACTACATTACAGGCAGTGGGGATCTCCCCACACCCATTCACACCATGCCAGATACCAGAGAAAGATGGCAGCACCAAACATGTAAAGGCACAGCAGAAGCAAAGGACATTCTAGAGTCTGTGGTCTCAGGGCCTTGCCTATCTGAGATTCACCCATCAGGGAGTTGCCTCCTGGTGGGCTGACATCTTGAACTTCAATTGCCACATGCTGCTCCTCTGACACGGCCACCCACCGGCAACATCTCTTTTACATCCTATGTCTTCAGAAATATCCCTCCAAGATGGAAGGCTTTAACCTGTGAGGAAACTGCTGCACAATGCACCCTGCCATATCAACATAATCAAAGGACTTTAGAGACAGGACATTCAGCAGGGTGGCAGAGCTAGGGTGTCAGGAGGGTGGAGAATGTCTCCTGTACCTCTTCTGGACTGAGATTATTTGAGACAGGTGCTGCCTCCTTTGGGAATCTTCCACTTAGTGCAACACCTAGCCCCTTTATGCTATGGGTGAGGACACCGATCCAGGAGAGGCTGAAAAATGAAGTCTGTTGAAAAGTCACCTGCTTGACTAAAACCTGGGGTCCTGAGGCAAAGAGAAAAGGGAGAGCGACAGATAATGCAGGCAGATTGCAAGCTCTCACATGGTTTTCCTTCTGGAGAAAGAATGTAGCTCTTTTCCCTTCTGTGTTTCTCCCACCCCCACGCAGAAACTGTCATCAGTGTCTTCCCATCTTCAACTGAGGCAGAGTGACGATGTGTTTTTCCATCCCAGACTGAAATGAAGAAACAGCATCCCCCCCACACACTCATGCTCTTTTTGTCCCTCGTTCTGTCCCTCCCTCCTCCCTCCCCATCCCCTGTCTTCCCCCACACAGGCACACAGGGTTTCCCTCTGAACTGAAAACAAATGAGCCATTGTGGTCTCTGAAACTAACCACCAGGCCTGTGCATGGATCCCTTCTTAGTCACTGCCTGAAAAACGAGAGCGTTTTTTCTTCAGCAGTTCCAAGGAAAGGGGACCACTCCACACGCAGGGTCTGCCCAGTAGCTAACAGGCTTCTCAACAGGATTTGAGCTGTGTTAATTTAGCTGATGACTATAGAGTAAATAAATAAATACTCTACTCCCAAGAGACCCAGAATATTTGGAATATAGAGCATTAATGTCACTTTTCACACAAAATATAAACTTCTGACCTTTGAACCAAAAGGTGGAAACGATGACAGCTTTTGGGTGTTGCAAGTTCAAGGTCATGGCATTCTGTGGGATTGTAACTTATTTCAACCTCTTTGTCACAGAACTGAGTGGGGAACTGCAGACTGTAGGCAGGGTGAGGGTCTGAGAAAGGTGATGGAGTGTTAAGGGTCTGGTCAAACCCTGGTGGTGTGTTAGACTTCAGGGGTGGGTGGGGCTAAGTGTGTCCTTGGTTTAGTAAGACCATGAGGATTGTCATGCACAGCAGGATTTTTGCACTGTATGTGACCACAGATAAGCAAGTTCTTTATGTAAGATATGGCACATAGCAAGGACTTGGTAATGGATGCCTTCCCAGAGGGGAGTAATGTAGAGTAAAGGGGACACACTGGAAAGATGAAATGAGCCAGTGGAGCCAAAGTGGAGATGAATTTAAATAGGTTCCTACCAACCCAGTAGCTGAATTCCATTAAAAGTCTTGGCAGAAAGCAAGCTTGTTATCCATTCTGCTTGAACCTATCCTGCTCCAAGACCAATTCTGTTCAGCAAACATAGCTCATTTGTAACATGCTGTTAGAGTAGAAAAAAACTCCTTCAGGTAGAGAGAAGAGAATCTCCAGCCTGGGCAGAAACCTAGCATTCCAGCTGGACTAGGTTGGACTAAGTCAATAGCTTGGCTAAGGGACCACCCATAGAAAGGTAAGCTCACTGTAAGCATTGCTCAAGAGAGAGGCAAAACAATTAGTCCACAGTGTAGGGGTCCTAAGTCAGTCTGCTCTTCTGAATTAATTACTCAGAAAAGCATAGCTTTTCCTTTTGTCTTTCTCTTTTCCAAGCATGCTTTCCATAACACTTTGGGTTTTCTCAATATTCTGGGCGTGGTAGTTGGAATGTATTTGGCCCTCATAAGCTCATAGGGAGTGGCACTATTAGGAGATATGGCCTTGTTGGAGGAAGTGTGTCACTGTGGAGGCAGGCTTTGAGGTCTCATCTATATGCTCAAGCCATGACCAATGTTTTCATTTCACTTCCTGCTGACTGCAGGTCAAGATATAGGATTCTCAGTTCCCTCTCCAGCACCATGTCTGCCTGCAGGCCATTGTGTCACACCATGATGATAACAGACTAAACCTCTGAAATTGTAAGCCACCCCAATTAAATGTTTTATAAGAGTTGCCATGCTCATGGTGTCTCTTCACAGCAATAGAAACGTTAAGGCACTAGGCTTCCTCCTTGCCTTTGTGCCTGCTTGTCCACCATCATGCCCGCTTAAATGGCATGGCTTTATTCCCTCTGTCCTCCTTTGGCAGCTACTGAGGTTTGCAGATTGCCTGTCCTGGGAAATTTTCTTTTAAGCTCTAGTAAAATTGTTCTTGAGTTTCTGTTTATGAGTCCATTCTTATTTTTTTTTGTTGTTGTTGAGACTAAGAACCTCAAAAGAGGGCCTAGATTTGCCCTGTATCATCCTTACATAAGGAGGATTTACTTTTTAAACCACTGAACTCTAAATACTGTTTTTTAATTTAATTTATTTTTTGGTCAGGGTTGGTGATAAGCTTGAAGTCATTTTAAGAAAATTAAAATTCGATACTATTTTGTCTTTTGAAGAAGAAGCTGACATGTGCAGAAACTCGTTGAAAGGCCTGGGGATATGCCTCAGTGGTAGAGCCCTTACCTACAGTCCTCAATATCAGAAAACAAAATAAAACAGAAACAAAACAGGTAGGCGCTTAGAGGAGGCTCAGCAATTGCGAGCATGTCTGACTCTTGCAGGGGACTGCAGTTCATCAAGCTGCTCACAACAACCTGTAAGTCTAGGTCCAGGGGATCTGATGCCCTCTTCTGGCCTCTGAGGGTACCTGAACTCATGTGCGCAGCTCCCCTGACCTCCACATACACGTAATTTAAAAAGAAAGCAGGTCTCCATAGAGAAACAGGCAAGAATTCCAGTGTCTGCCTCATGGTGTTTAGTGTTTCCTCTTCTCCCTTCATTCCATTCTCCTCCAATCCAGAGACCAAGCTTTGACTGAATTACCACAGTCCAGTGCTCTGGAACCATTCCCCAGTGTTCATGTGTCTGTCTCCAGCTCCCCAGGCTAGGACACGGCAGGATTCCTTCACTGTCTGTCTCAGGGTTCTGCACACAGGAGTATCTCTGTCTCCTGCCCCCATGGCTTGGCACTCTAGTCTTCTTCTTTATATGAAGGTATCCTAGAGGGGTTAGCAGGAAGTTGCCTCAGAGCTGAAGGCATGCTGCTGCTGGGCATGCAGGTTGGAGGCAATGGCATACCTGCACTGGATCAGGAAAGGAGGGGAATGAAGGAGTTAAATGAGCTTGTGTGGAAGAGTGCCCTGCAAGCTGCGTGGTGGCATACATCTGTAGTTCCGGCTAATCTGAAGAGTGGGAAGGTCACGTGAGCCCAGAGTTACAGGACAATACTCTTTCAACCCTCAACGCCCTCTTCATTCCTTCCACAAACGCCATGGAACAGCTGTAGCGGCCTTGGCAAATTAGCTTTATTAAATTCTTAAGACTCTGAACCAGGATAAAATGAAGTGAAGTGTGCAAAATTTAAGCACTCCATCTCAGTAATGGATGTACATAATATTTCAATGCAGTGTGCACAAAAACAAATGCAGAAAAGCTGGGTGTAGTAGAAGAGACAGAGACAGGCGGATCTCTGTGAGTTCGAGGCCAGCCTGGTCTACATAGTGAGATGATGAGTTTCAGGACAGCCAGGGCTACCTGTCATAGTTGAGACCCTGTTTATAATAAAGATGATGATGATGCTAGAATACAGGAAAATTGATGAGAAAAACATCAAAATACAAAAAATAAATAAATAAACCCCAAGGATATGTGATTTTTTTTTTTAAAATCCTTGTCTCAGCCCCAAAATGACATGGATAACCCTTTCATTTATTTTTTTATTTTTTTTATTTTTTTATTTTTTTGAGACAGGGTTTCTCTGTGTAGTTTGGTGCCTGTCCTGGATCTCGCTCTGTAGACCAGGCTGGCCTCAAACTCACAGAGATCCACCCGACTCTGCCTCCCGAGCGCTGGGATTAAAGGTGTGCGACACCACCGCCCAGTGGATAACCCTTTTATTATACCTTAAAGGCAGTGGTTCTCAACCTGTGGGTCATGACCCCTTTGGGAGATGTCAAATGAACCTTTCACATGGGTTGCTGGAGACTATCAGAAAACAAAAATATTTATGACTCATAACAGTAGCAAAATTACCATTATAAAGTAGTAACAAAAATAATTTTATGGTTGGGGGTTACCACAACATGAGGAATTGGATTAAAGGGTTGGAGCATCAGGAAAGTTGGGAACCACTGCTTTAAGATGAACTATAGTGTGGCTATTTTGCTTTTTTGTGTGTGTGTTTGAGACAGGATCTCATCACGTAACTCAGGCTGTTCTATAGATCAGGTTGGCTTTGTATTCACAAAGGTTCACTGGCTTCTGATTCTGAGTGCTGGGATTGAAAGTATGTGCCACCATGCTTAGACAGTGTGGCTATTTTGTAGAGGAAATGGCCGCAATTCAAAAAGTAAAGAGATCTGAACCTCTCCCACTCAAGACAGGATATGATTTATACATCCCAGTCTAGCCTAGAACTCTTTATGTATTCAAAGATGACCTTGAACTTCTGATCTTCTGGACCCCACATCCTTACTGCTGATACAGGTGTATGCCACCAGCCTACTTTATGCCATAATGGGGATGGAACCCAGGGTTCTGGGGAGCTAGGTAAACACTCCACCATCTGAACTACATTCCCAGCCCTGAACTCAGGACTGTGGGTTAAATTGGGTACAAATTGCTGGATCTGCCAGCCTAGTTTCATGGGTACTCTCCACCTGTGAAATCACCAGTTTACTGGAAAGTCAGGAACTCATTCCCAGAGTGACTAATCAATCACTTAGTAAGTCTGACAGTAGCCCATTCGGGTGAGCAAAACCTCTTCTTGGTGGTGACTCCTATTAAACTCAGTGGCGGCCGGGAGGTGGTGGCGCACGCCTTTAATCCCAGCACTTCGGGAGGCAGAGCCAGGCGGATCTCTGTGAGTTCGAGACCAGCCTGGGCTACCAAGTGAGTTCCAGGAAAGGCGCAAAGCTACACAGAGAAACCCTGTCTTGAAAAAAAACCAAAATAAATAAATAAATAAATAAATAAATAAATAAATAAATAAATAAATAAATAAATAAATAAATAAACTCAGTGGCAATCAGCCTGGCCTTAAGTACTGAAAGTCTCTCCCTCGGTAGAATGCGTTTTGTGTGACAAAACTTTTCCTGGGGAGACACAACACACGTCTACTCACCCCCAGATAGAAATCCCACAACTGACCAAAGCACGGATACCACCAAAGTAAACTTGGTGAACCAATGAGCTTTATTGGGGTTACTTACAGGAGTATGGGAGAGGGATTCCTTATAGATGTACGGGTGAGGGGTTACTTACAGGATTATGGGAGCAGGGGTTACTTACAGGACTATGGGGAAGGAGTTACTTATAGAAGCAGAAACAACTCAAAGACAGCGACATCACCAAAGCCCACTGCTGTGGAATAATCCTCTTGTACTCTATAAAGATTTGTCACTCGAATTGGTTTAATAAAGGGCTGATTGGCCAGTAGCCAGGCAAGAAGTATAGGTGGGGTGACCAAACTAAGGATGATGGGAAGGAGAAGGGCAGAGTCAGAGAGTCACCAGGCAAATGCAGAGAAGCAAGATGACAACGTTGTACTGAGAAAAGATACCAAGTTACATGGCTAAACACAGATAAGAATTATGGGTTAATTTAAGTGTAAGAGTTAGCTAGCAACAAGCCTGAGCTATTGGCCGAGCACTTGTAAATAATATTAAGCCTCTGTGGGAGCAAGCAGTTGGGACAGGAAAATGTCCATTTACAGCCCACTGCAGCTAGGGACTTGGAGCACACTGCACAGCCTGTAGGCAGCTCAACAGGTTGGAGAGTGTCCTTTCCAGCTGCCTCAGTTGGTATAAACCTCTTCCAGGCAGCTTGGCTGGTCTCTGCTTCTTCCAGGAAGCTAATCTTGCCTCCCAGTCTTCTTTGTAGCTTGTCTTGTCAGAGGGAAACTCTCAGCTTTTATTGTTTATTCTTGTGGGGGAGGGGCCTAGTAATTCTGGTCAGTTTCAGGAACTTCCTAAAGCTGTTTTGAATTGTTTCCCTTCCTGCTTATGGAGCTTCCCCAAAGGAAGGAATATTTCAATCTTCAAGGAAACTGTTACACAACAATGGGTTCCTTTTATCCTCTCCTTCTGAGAGAGCTGAGCAGATGCCATAACAGGATACTCAGTCTTCTGTCAGAGATTAGGCCTCAATTTTAGTTTCCTGAGACTGAGCAAGCAGTTTCTGAAAGAACCACGAACAATGGACAATTAATCTTCAATGCCACTGACAGTAGGGATAAGGGAGATAGCACATACCAAGCCTGGGTCATCTCCTACAGTATCTCAAGGCAATGACCAAACAGGGACAAATCCTCTACCTTGAAACTTGACTAAACTTGTCCAAAGATGGTAAAACTGTAGCCCTCACCAGCCTCTGCCAGCCCTAGCCAATTAGAAATGTACTAACATAGTTGCCACCTGCTTAAGCCAATCATAGATAGAATGACCTAACTTCCTTAGAATTCCTTTAGCTGTGTATAAAAGGAGGCTGCAAGCTTCTCTTGAGGTCACCATTTTGCTTTGTGTCAGATGTGTGCCCCCAGCATGCTGGAACTCTTACTCTCAAGATAATAAATGCTCTTGTTGGTTGCATATGTGGATGGTGGTCTTTTGTGGGATGACCCTAGAACCCTAACACTTCCAATCCAAGGCTAACAATTAGGGGATCAAAAACAAGCATGTCTTCAGAGCTCAAAGATTCAAAACCAGGGCTGTGCTTTTCCATGTAGCATCTGGACTGGAAATGAATTTCCCAGCATCACACTCACTTCAAGCAGGCTAGGAAGAGAAGGCAGTGGGCACAGAGAGAAGGCCTTCTGGATGAGCAGTAGGGACCTGTTTGCCTAGCCTGGGTGGAGCTGGTTGTGTAGACTCCCCCTACTACCCTCCACCCCTGGCCTGGAGAATGTCTGACTGTGTCTGACTACATAGCCCTTCAATGGTCATATCAACTCCAGGGACTTGTCAAGATACCAGGAGATCCATCACACCATCACAAGAGCAGTGAGCCTCTTAGCTGCCCCTGGGAACTCCTTTCAGTAGCTTGGACTAGTGAGCCTGCAAGCTGCTCTTGCATGTGTCTTACCATGCCTTCAGCAGCCTTAACTGGACAGAAAACCCTGCAAAGCTTGTGGGCTTGAGCAAGGTGTACAGAAAGGTGGGTCAAGAGGCAGGATTCAGAACTAGGTGTGGTGGTGCATACCTATAATCCCAGGATTTGGGAGGTGGAGGATCAGAAATCCAAGGTCTTCATTGGCTACATAGTGATTTTGAGACAAGCATGGATTACATGTATCCCTGCTTCAAACAAACAAACAAACAAACAAGCAAACAAAGCTGGGCTGGAGAGAGGGCTCCAAGGTTAAGAGCTCTGGCCGCTCTTGGTTTGATTCCCCACGTCCTCACAGCTGTCTGTAACTTCAGTTCCAGGAGATTTGACAATGTCTTTTTGCCTCTGAGGGCACCAGGTATGCACATGATGCACATACATACATGCGAACACATAAAAAATAAAAATAAATGAATCCTTATGAACAAAGAAAACTAACCACACAAACAAGCCATGATTCGTGCTAAGCTCTTGTCTTTCCAAGAATTCATTTTATTGGCCTGTGTCTACTTTCATGTGTCTATCCAGACAAAGGGGAAACAGAGTATAATCTCAAGCATGCTAGGGGCTTCTAGTGGGTCTTTTGTCTGTGACGTACTTTGAAATAAACACATTATGTAAAGACGTATCTTTGCCTGTGTTACTTATTTTCCTTAGGTGGTGTCCTAGTTAGATTTATTATTGCTTCGAGATGAAACACCATGACCAAAAGTAATTTCAGGGAGGAAAGGCTTCATTTGGCTTATACTTCCACATCATAGTCCATCGTTGAAGGAAGTCAGGACTAGAACTCAATCACGGCAGGAACCTGGAGGCAGGAACTGATGCAGAGGCCATGGAGAAGTGCTGCTTATTGGCTTGCTCCTCATGGCTTGCTCAGCCTGCTTTCTTATAAAACCCAAGATCACCAGCCAAGGGTGGCCCTGTCCACAATAGGTTGAGCCTTTCCCCATTGATTACTAATTAAGAAAATGCCCCACAGGCTTGCCAACAGCCAGTTCCTATGAAGACATTTTCTCAACTGAGGCTCCTTTCTCTCCATGACTCTAGCTGTGTCAAGCTGACATAAAACTAGCCAGCACAGGTGGTGAATCCCCCCTGAAATACATTACTTCAGTTTCTGACTCTGTAAATGAATATCAAATTCATAGTAATGTTAAGCTGGAGGCTACAGTGGTTTGAAAGAAAATGGCCCCCAAATGGAGTGGCACTATTAGGAGGTGTGGTTTTGTTGGAGGAAGCATATCACTGTGGGTTGGACTTTAAGGTTTCATTTGCTCAAGCTATGCCCAGTGACATGGTTCACTTTCTGTTGCCTGTGGTGGTATTGTGTTCCCCAAAATATTGTGCACCCTAATAAACTTATCTGGGGTCAAAGAACAGAAAAGCCACTAGATACAGAGGCTAGAAAATAGTGGCACTCACACCTTTAATCCTTGCATTCCAGAGGCAGAAATCCCTCTGGATCTCTGTGAGTTCAAGGCCACATTGGAAACAGCCAGGCATGGTGACACACGCCTTTAATCCCAGGGAGTGATAGCAGATAGCAGAAAGGTAATAAGGTGTGAAGACCAGGAACTAGAAGCATTTGACCTGGTTAAGCTTTTAGGCTTTGAGCAGCACAGTTCAGCTGAGATTCATTCTGGATGAGGACTCAGAGGCATCTAATCTGAGGAAACAGGATCAGCTGAGGAACTGGCAAGGTGAGGTAGCTGTGGCTTGTTCTGCTTCTCTGATCTTCCAGCATTCACCCCAATAACTGGTTTCAGGTTTGATTTTATTAATAAGTACCTTTAAGATTCATGCTACAGTTGCCTGCAGATCAAGATGCAGAATTCTCAGCTACTTCTCCAGCACCATATCTGACTGGAGGCCATTGTGTCCCACCATGATGATAACAGATTAAACCTCTGAAACTGTAAGCCAGCCCCAATTAACTGTTTTCCTTTATAAGAGTTGCCGTGGTCATGGTGTATCTTCACAGCAACAGAAGATTGACTAAGACAGAGGCTGACAGAATCAGTAAAGAGAATTTCACAGAAGTGTCCTCTCCCATGGTTTATTGTAGAAAGCCTTGGAGGAGATGCATCATTTAAAGATGGCTCAACAGGTTAAGAAAAGGCATCTGCTCTCAAGCCTGATGACCCGAGGTTGATCCCTGGAACCTCCGTGGTAAAAGAAGAAAACTGACTCCCCAGCATTGTCTTCTGACTTCCACATGCACTCTGTAGCATGTGTGCCACTATATACACATATACACATATATACACACACATACACATATGTGCTGTGTGTGTGTATATATGTGTATGTGTCTCATGCCAAACCCACTGAATCAGAAGGGGTGTGTGTGTGTGGGGTGTCTGAGTGTGTGTCCTTATATCTGTTTGTGGGAGGCCAAAGGAAACAATTTGTGGTAGTCAGTTCTCTCTCCCTCCTTCATGCAAGTCCTGAGGATCAGGTTCAGGTTCTCGGGCCTGGCTGCAAGTGCCTTTATCAATGGAGCCTTCCTACCTTGTTCAGCAGTTGTCTCCTTGCAACTTATTTCTCCTTGCTTATTTCATTTGGCACGAAGTCCTCAAAGTTCATCCAATCTGCAGCAGAGATCAAGATTTCCCTCATTTTAAAAGTTGAGAAATAGCCAGGTATGGTTGTGCATGCCTTTAATCCCAGTACTTGGGAGTCAGAGGCAGGCAGATCTCAATGAGTTTGTGGCCAGCTCTTCCTGGCCAGCTAGGGGTAGAAAGTGAGACTGTCTGAAAACAAAATAAAGAAAACAGCAACAGAACCCCCCCCACACACACACACACAACAATTGAATTGAACGATATCCCACTGAAGAAGACACATGCCACATTTTGCTTATCCATTCATCTGTCAATGGACTCTGAATTTGGTCCACATTTGGCTGTTGTGAACATGGGAGAGCAAGAATCTCCTAAGATGTACTGATCCATTTCCTTAGATGTATAACCCCAGTGGGATTGTTGGATCATACAGTACTGCTGTGCTGTGTGTGTGTGTGTGTGTGTGTGTGTGTGTGTGTGTGTGTGTGTGT
>CABHPR010140661.1:0-25679 GCA_902168415.1 Peromyscus melanophrys | reverse complement strand
GTGTGTGTGTGTGTGTGTGTGTGTGTGTGTGTGTGTGTGTGTGTGTATGATAGGTTTTGGGTAGGTGGATATGTGAGTATGAGTGTGTAGGTCAGAGGAGTGTTCTCTCCTACTCTGTGGGTCCTGAGAGTTGTCTGACTTTGTGGCCTTTATCTGCTGAGCCATCTCAATAGCTGCTGTGGGTTATTTTTTGTTACTGTTATTTGTTTGTTTTGTTGTTGCTGTTTTGAGACAGGGTTTTATGGTCTTTAACCAAGTATGTAGCTGAGGGTGACCTTGAATTTCAGATTATTTTACTTCTACCTGCCAAATATTGGTATTATAGGCATGTGCCACCATGCTCGATTTATGTCATGCTGGTACTTAAATCCAGGACTTCCTGCATGCAAGGCAAGCATTCTACCAACTGAGTTACACCTTTCACTCTTTAGATATTTTACTGACACAATGGCCTGCAAGCTCCTCCAGCGTGACATAAATCATACCTGCGTTCCCATTGCCCAGTAGACATCCGTTGAGTCCCATGGCTGAATGAATGCATGGCATCTTGAGTGGAAGGGTCATTGTGTGCACTTTGGTCTATCATGGATTTATAAGCAGCCTGCAGGAAGGAACAGATGAGGCTGAAGATGCATCTTACATAGGAAAATGGTGGGTAGGACTCAGATGAGAATTAAATGTCTCCTATAATTTTACCTTTGATTTGCTCTGCCCAAGAGAGCCTCTGGGGAAGAACCTCATTGAATCAGTCCTCCCTCGTTGACTATGTATGGATGCTTCTCAGCAGGGTCATTCTCACAGGTCCCAAATTTTAATGTAAGTGGTACTCACACCTGGACCTCCAATTTAGTGTTATTTGATTCTAATATGGTAATGATACCTTGTGGCTTTACAGCTTCCTTTCATCTTCAAACCTCAAAGCACCTTCTATTAGTAAGCCTGCTTAGTCTCAAGGCTTTGCTGCCACTGGACTGTCTCTCTGCTGAGTAAAGACATGGTACTGAGTTGGCTCACTGATCAAGTGGATGGGTAGATGATTACATTTAAAGACATCTTTCATTATGGAGTATTTTTAAGGTATAGAATTAGGTCCCACAGCATAATGAGCACCATTCTGTCACCCACCTGTCCACTGTGGCCCATTTTGCTTTGCCCGTCCCACCCACCTGTTATTTGGATGAACATTGTAGTAACACTTCCTCCCCGCCTTCCTCCACACTTCCTCCCCTTACCTCCTTCTTCCCCTCCCCCTCTCTCTTTTGCTTTAATTTATTGTCTTTTGTCTTAACATTTTTGATAATATAATTTGATTACAACATTTCTCATTCCCCTTTCCTCTCTCCAAACCCACTCATATACCTCTCCCCACTCTTCTTCAAATTCATGGTCTCTTTTTTTTGAAAAAAAAAAAAACTAAACTAATTATTATTGCATGCATATGAATATGTATGTGCATACATATATATTCTTATCTATAACCTGTATGATGCTACCTATGTGCATGATTTCAGGGCTGAGTGTTTGGCACTGGACAACCAATTGATGTGCTCTTCCCTGGGGAAGACCACTGCTCCTGATCTCAGCTTTTCCTCGGTTGCCTATAGTTCTTTGGGTAGGGTTCAAGCCTCTTAGAATTTTCCTCATGCAGTTTGGCATATTCATTGGAGTCATCTTTGGTCAGCTCACACTTTGGTGTCCTGTTGGTGAGGTTTTGGAGGTGTGGCTTCTGATGTTACTAGGGGACACAATCTCATAGCAAACTCCCTGATTCTGATCCTCTGGCTCTTACATCTTTCCACTCTCTCTTTCACAGTGTTGCCTGAGCCTTAGATGTAGGCATGCTTTATAGAGGTATTCCATGAGATCGGACTCCACAGTTTTTGATGGGTTGTGGTTTTCTGTAATGGTCTTTATCTGTTGCAAAGAGAAGTTTCTTTGATGAAGGGTGAAGATTACACATATCTGTGGGTACAAGGACAAATGTTCACAGAATTTTGTTAGGCATTATGCTGGCTCAGTAAATCAGTGGTTGTAGATTCTCCTCCAGTTACTCCGACTTCACTAGCTCTGCGTATTTATCTTGGTTTCTGGTATCAGGCATGGTCTCCCTTCCATTGAGTGGTCTTAAGTCCAGCTGGAGAGTGTTGGCTACTGCCAAGGTCTACATACCACTACTGTACTCAGGGTTTGTGCCATGTTGGTTATTGATGGGGTTCATAGGCATCATAGCTGGTATCTTAGTTAGGGTTACTATTGCTTTGATGAAACACTGTGACCAAAGCAACTTAGGGAGGAAAGGGTTTGTTTGGATGACACCTCCAAATCACTGTTTATCATCAAAGGAAGTTGAAACAGGAACTCCAATAGGGCAGGAACTTGGAGGCAGGAGCTGATGCAGAGGCCATGGAGGGGTTAATCCTCAGGGAAGAGGCTTTCAGGTCAGATTCAGCTCAGGTCCTCTGGGCCATTTTTGAAGTGCATGGTGTCTCAGCAATGGGGACTTCTTTTCTTTCCTCTTTCTCCTCTTCTTTTCTCTTATGGTGGTGGGAATTAAATCCAGTTCCTAGTTTAATACATGCTAAGCAAGTAAGTGTTCTGCTACTGATCTATGTTCCCATTTCTTCAATCGTATTTCAATATATTTCTTTCTGTACTCTCTCTTCCCCCTACAGTGTGTGTGTGTGTGTGTGTGTGTGTGTGTGTGTGTGAGAGAGAGAGAGAGAGAGAGACAGAGAGAGAGAGAGAGAGAGAGACAGAGAGACAGAGAGACAGAGACAGAGACAGACAGAGAGAGGGAGAATTAATCAGTGTTCTATTGCTGTGAAGAGACATCCTGACCAAGGAAACGCTTTAGAAAGAAAGCATTTAACTGGGGCTTGCTTATTACAGTTTCAGAGGTTTAGTCCATTATCATCATGACAGGAAGCATGGAGGTCCACAGGCAAACATGGTGCTGGAGAAGTAGCTGAGAGTTCTTCATCTAGATCCACAGGCAGCAGGAAGAGAGAGCAACAATGGACCTAGCTCGTGATTTTGAAACCTCAAATCCTATCCTCAACAGCACACTTCCTCCAACAAGGCCACACCTCTTAATCCTTCTCAAGTAGTGCCATTCCCTGTGCCATTCCCTGATGACTAAGCATTCAAATATATGAGCCTATGGGGGCCATTCTCATTCAAACTACCACAGACTAAGAGAGAGATGTGGGGATGCAGGAGTATGTGTGTCATGGCACATGCGGAGGGTAGGGGACATCTGGTGCTGTTTCTCACCCTTTGCCCTATTTTGAGTCAAGGTCTCTCTGTTGTTTTTTCTGCTGTGTGTGCCAGGCTAGCTGGACCTTGAGCTTCTTGGGATTCTCCTACCTCCTCCTCCTCCTGTCTTCCTATCGGGGCACTGGGATTACAGATGCTCACACTGAACATTCAGTTTTTAGATGGATTCTGGGAACTCAAACTCAGGCCTTTATGTATGCACAACAAGTGCTTTTGCCCGTGGAGCCGTCTCTACATCTAGTCTTTGTTGTGTTCCTTGGTTTTAGCAGTGCTCTTACCTGTGAGGAAGAGTCACGGAACAGAACAAAGTCCACTAACAAGAGTTTTATTAAGAAAAGGAGAGCTGGGCGTTGGTGGCGCACGCCTTTAATCCCAGCACTCGGGAGGCAGAAGCAGGTGGATCTCTGTGAGTTCGAGGCCAGCCTGGGCTACCAAGTGAGCTCCAGGAAAGGCAGGGCTACACAGAGAAACCCTGTCTCGAAAAACCAAAAAAAAAAATAAAAAATAAAAATAAATAAATAAATAAATAAAAAAGAAAAGGAGAAAGGGACAGATATGTTCAGGCCTGCTGAAAGGACACGTGAAGAGGAGGGGGAGGGGACATGGGATCCCCCTTTTAAGGACCACCCCTGCACATGCGCACATGGGCCCACGTGGCTACTCCACTCATGCGCATAGATCTTGTGGTCATGCTGCGTGCAATTTATGTGACCATGGAGCACATGGGTTACACAGGACGTATGATGCAGAAATAACTAGGCAGAAATGAGTAAGTGTCCAGCCGGGGCATGCGAGATCATGGGGGTGTGGCTGGAATTCCTATCATCCTCGCTTTCAGAGAATTTCTTTCTGTATAGCCTGGCTTGTCCTGAAACTAGCAGGTAATGCTACCACCTTGAATACTCTCAAGTGCTGGATGACAAGTGTGAACCATCAGTGATGAGCCTTTAGTAAGTTAGTAGGGTTTTTGTTTGTTTGCTGTGTGTGTGTGTGTGTGTGTGTGTGTGTGTGTGTGTGTGTGTGTGTGTGTGAGAGATGGGGTTTCTTTTCTTTTAGTAGACCCTCAGGGTTACAGAAGTCCCTGTCTCAAAAACACAAGAGCAGTGCCATCATATTAGATAAACAAGGAACAATTTCTTTACAGCAAATAATCAATTTATTACAAAAATTTCCAATTCTTTTCTAAGTATCATACATTTAAATATTTTGTGGGTTTTTTTTTGTTTTTTGTTTTTGTTTTTGTTTTTTGTTTTTTGTTTTTTTGGAGACAGGGTTTCTCTGTGTAGTTTTGGTACCTGTCCTGGATCTCACTCTGTAGACCAGGCTGGTTTCGAACTCACAGAGATCCATCTGGCTCTGCCTCCCGAGTGCTGGGATGAAAGGTGTGTACCACCGCTGCCTGGTTATTTTGTGTTTTTAATCAAAGTCTAAAAAATGGCTACATACTATGGGTCGGCTGATATTTTTATTTTCTGATGCTTTCAGATTTGTGGTTTCCTTCTAGCACTCTCTCGAAGTTTCTTTGGTGAAGGAATCCAAGCCCTTTTCCCAGAGGGTGCCCAGGGTAGGTTTTTCTCGTGGTAATTTTGTGTATTACCTGGCATATTCCCCTGTATTTCAAAGAAATCAGGAGTTAGACCTGGAGATTTAGCCTGATGGGATTGGATTTGTTGCCTTTATTGCTGGCAGGCAGGGTGGCCTCCTGGGGGACATGCTTTCTTCAGGAGGCAGATGAGGTCTGCTTGGTCTCTTCTCACGGTCATGTTGTTGATCATCTGTGCCTAGAGTCATTAATTTATTATAGATTCCTTCATTACATATTAATGAAAAAAAGAGGGGGGGAGGGGGAGAGGAGGGGAAGGGATGGGACGAGGGAAGGAAGGGGGAAGGGAGAGGGGGCAAGGGGAAGGGGAGAGGGAAGGAAGGGGAGGGGAGAAGGAAGGAAGGAGGAGGGGAGAGGGAGAGAGAGAAGGAGAGGGAGAATGAATTATGTGAAAGGCTTGAAGAAGAAATGTTCTCTCACTAGACTCTCAGTTCTTAAGTGCTGGCTCTCAGCCTGTGCTGCTCCAGGGGCTGAGGAGGCACCGGAATGGAAGACTGGGTTTTTGTCTCTCAAAGCTTGTGAGTTTCCACACTACCCAAGGGCACACCACAGAGCACTCAGAGAAGAGCTCAAGGAACTTACAGGAGGAGACCTCGGCTGGGGGTGGGGTGGAGTGGGGAAGTTGAGGGGGGGTGCGAGCTTTCTAGAAGAGGGTAAGTAGTGTGTAAATATAACCACCAGCTTGCTTGAACACTGGGACATTGTCAGCTAGGCCTGAATTATCCCAAAGGCAGATGGAGAGAACTGACTCCTACAAGTTATCCTTTGACCTCTATACACCCATATAAATATGCAGTAAAGAAAACAAAAGACAAAAAAGAAAAATAATTTTAAAACTCTCAGTGTACGTGTATATATTTTATTTATTTGTTTATTTATTTTGTTTGCTTTTTTGTTTGTTTTTGAGACAGGGTCTCACTTTGGTACCTTGGCAGACCTAGAGCTTGCTGTGTAGACCAGGCTGGCCTCAAACTCACAGCGATTAACCCCCTGCCTCCGTCTCCCAAGTTCTGAGACTAATGGCATGTGCCACCACATCCAGGCTTAAAGCTACATGTTTTAACTATGTGAAGTTCATGTCAGGGTCTCATTATGAATACGTTAGCTTTTTTGGTCTGGAACTCGCTATGGAGTCCATGAACCCAGACTGGGTACTTGAATGCTGGGATTCTAGGCATGCCTTCTGAGCCATATTAATCTTTTTATATTTAATTTAAAAAAAATTTTTTTGGATACAGTGCCTCAGATAGCCTAGCCTAGCCTCAAGCTTACTATGCAGCTGAGGAATGACCTTGAACTTCTGGTCTTCCTGCTTCCACCTCCTGCATGCTGGGATTGCAGACATGAGCCCCCATGCCTGGTCTATGTGGTGCTTATGACTGACTCCTTCATGTGATGGTTACTTTTTGTCAACTTGACACAAACTAAAGTTGCCTGGGGAGAGGCCACCTCAACTGAGGAGTTACCTCCATCCTGTGAGCATGTCTAAGGGACATTTTCTTGATTGATGATTGATGTGAGATGGTGCGGACAGTGCCACCCTGGGCAGATGGTCCTAGGATGTACAAGAAAGCTTCCTAACAACTAGCAGGACAAGCAAGCCAGTTAGCAGCCGCCCTCTGTGGCCTCTGCTTCAGTTCCTGCCTTGAGTTCTTGCCTTGGCTTCCCTCCATGATGGTGATGTATGTCAGAGAGACCCTTTCTTCCCCAAGCTGGTGTTGGTCACAGTGTTTACCACAACAACAGGAAAGCAACTAGGGATAGGGCTTTTGCTGGCTGGATAAGCACTGAACTCATTGATTCCCAGCCTTTATTCGTGGCAATCCTCCTGCCTCAGCCTGCTGGGTGCTGAGATAGAGGCACGCACCACACTACAGCTCACATGATTCTTATCAGCTCCTTCATTCACCAATGGTCTTTGTCATTTACATGTTCTAGAGCAGTGCTTCTCAGCTTGTGTGGTGCGACCTCTTTTTTTGGGGGGTGGGGTGGTCTAATGACCCTTTCACAGGGTCACCTAAAACCATTGGAAAACATATTGACATTATGATTCATAACAGTAGCAAATTGCAGTTATGAAGCAGCAATGAAAATAATTTCATGGTTGGGGTCACCACATGAGGAACTGTATTAAAGGGTCGCAGCATTAGGAAGGTTAAGAACCACCATTCTAGAGGAAGGGCAGGAGCCTGCCTTAATAAGCATGAAGAAATCAGGTTCTCTGCATGCGTGTTGTTCTTAACAGCATCGGCTCAGCTTTGGATGGACAGATGTGTGTTCCAGAGTGACTGGCTATAGATCTCAATGTCAAGGACATATCCTCTCACGTGTCCCCAGAGGTTCTGACTGTCATTTCAGAGACCTTTCATTTCAGAAAAGATGTCATTTGGTGAATAGCCTGATAAAAAGGGCTGGACTACTCAACTGGAGGAGACATTCAAATGTCAGTCTTAGAGGCTGGCGGGATGGTTAAGAGTGTTTACTACTCTTGAAGAGGACCTGAGTTCAGTTCCTAGCACATACCCATACGCAGACATACACACTGCACATGATTAAAAATAATAAGAAAACAATCTATATCTTAAAAAAAAAAAGATCTCAGATAACTCAAATCAGGCATCCCCCAAGGAGAACCTCCAAAGGGATTATGGGAAATATCAATGTTGATAGAATAACATGCGTCTTCAGAGCCAATAACAAATGAGTGTGATAAACTCATACTTCTTTTGAAATGCATTTTCTTTTCTGGCCAGGTCCCTGCTCAAGTTTCCAGGTTGGTTCCCTGTAGCCACTGATAAAATCAGGGGCAACTCCAAGGTCTTTTCCCTGCATTGTTCTGGATGTCATTGATGTGAGGCAACTGGGAAAGGAAATGTAAGTCAGGGCTCACAAAGCCTCGGGGAGCTGGGCTTCAGGCTCATGACTTTTAATCCATGGCACAAACCCATAGGCATTTTAACTGACTAGGCGTGTGAGAACGGTGTTGTTGCCTTCCGACCTGCTCTCATTTTAACAGCAAAGGCCCTCTCTAATTAATGTTTTTGAGACTTACTTTACTGCAGGAAGAGGCTTGTTCCCATGCATTTTTGGTTCAATGCCTTCCAACACTATAGTGGGAAAAGCATGTGTAAATAAAGCCTTGGGGAGATCAGGTCTCATTAACCCTGAGCCTGTTAAACTCCGAAAGTGTTTATTAAGCACTTGTGTGTTGGAGGCAGTGCAGAGAGGTGGGTAGGAGAAGAAGAACAAGACAGCAAGGGTGCCCTAGAGTAACCTGAACCTTGATAGCATAATGGCCAAGTACACGTGGCATAATAAGGGGCTGACAGGCAAAAGAGACAGGGAGTAGGAGCCGCCGTGGGAGAAGACTTGCTAGAATAAATGGTGTTTTATTAAATCTTAAAAGACAGATAAAATTTTAATTGAGTTAAGGATTAGAAGTCAATGGGCCATCCACATAGATAAAAAGAATGATTTAAGTCCTAGAAAATGAAGAAGGTAGAGAATCAAATGTGGGCTAATCAGTCTCCCCTGATGTGTGTGTGTCTCTGTGAGTTTTTGTACATCATGTGTCTGAGACCAGAAGAGGGCTTCGGATCCCCGGAACTGGAGTAAATAGGCAGTTGTGAGTCATTTAAAGTGGGTACTAGGAATTGAACCTGGATCCTCTACAAGAGTAGTATATGGTCTCTCCACTGAGCCATCTTGCCAGTCCCGTGGCCCTGGCTCTTACTAAGTGCTATTTCCTAACCCTCACTGTCTTTTCAAAACTTGTCTCAGCAACTGATTCCTGCTAAGATGATCTGACACTCTAAGCTCTCAGGCTGGAGAGATGGCTCAGAGATTAAGAGTATTGGCTGCTCTTTCAGAGGTCCTGAGTTCAATTCCCAGCAACCACATGGTGGTGGCTCACAACCATCTGTAATGAGATCTGGTGCCCTCTTCTGGTGTGCAGGCAGAACACTGTATACATAACAAATACATCTTTAAAAAAACAAAGAAAAAAGAAAAGCGCTTGATGTTCTTGCAGAGGACTGGGATTCCCTTCCCAGTGCCCACATGACAGTTTACAACAGTAGCAGGCTTTCTTTTGGGCCGCCAACCAGCTCCCAAATCATGACACAGAGACTTAATATTAGTTATGAATGCTTGGCCTTAGCTTATGCTTGTCCCACTAGCTCTTATAGCTTAATTTAACCTGTTTCTGTACATCTATGTTTTGCCTCGGGGCTTTTTACCTTTCATTCTGTATGCCCTACTCTGTGTCTGTCTGTCTGGCAGCTGCCTGGCTAGCCCTGGGCGTCTCCCTTTCTTTCTCCCTTGTTCTCTTCTCCCTTCTTTTCTCCCGAGCCTAGATTCTTCCTCCTACTTATTCTCTCTGCCCTCCAGCCTCACCTATCCCTCTTCCACCTAGCTATTGGCCATTCAGCTTTTTATTAGACCAATCAGGTACCTTAGGTAGACAAAGTAAAACAGCAACACATTTTTTACATAATTAAACAAATGTAGCATAAACAAATGTAACACATCTTTACATAGTTAAAGTAATATTCCACAACACACAACCAGCTCCAGGGGATCTTACACCTCTGGTTTTTATGGGCATCTACTCTCACATGCACACACACACAAAATTAAAACAAAAATTTAAAAAAGAAATCTTGCCGGGCGGTGGTGGCAGCGCATGCCTTTAATCCCAGCACTTGGGAGGCAGAGGCAGGCGGATCTCTGTGAGTTCGAGGCCAGCCTGGTCTCCAAAGCGAGTTCCAGGAAAGGTGCAAAGCTACACAGAGAAACCCTGTCTCGAAAAACCAAAAACCAAAAAAAAAAAAAAAAGAAAAAAAAAGAAATCTTAGCTCTCTCTCTAATATCCATATCTATATCTATATCTATCTATCTATCTATATGCAAGGAAATATTTTCAAAAGGAGCAGCTACATGACAGAGGTTGGGGAGGGGACAGATAAAATAGTACATGGTTTACCCAACTCACTTGCAGTGGAATTCACAGATGGGACACATTTCCTACCAAGAACACATTTGGCCAGAGAATGTGGCTGGAGCCTGTGACGTCACTGTGGGTAAGCATTCACCAAGAAGTCTGCCGCCTTTGATGTGTGTTTGTGTGAGGGGAAGGGATGCTGCTAAAGGTCTGAGGGGACTGATAATTTTTGGGGGTTTTTGTTTTGTCTTGTTTCTTAATGGTCTCATGCATCCTAGTCTGGCTTTGAACCTCCGACCCTCCTGCTCTCAGGTGCTGGAATTACAAGTGTGTGCCATCACTCCCCATTTATGTGGTGCTGGGGTTCGGAACCAGGGCTTTGCGCATGCAAGCAAGCACTCTCCCAAATGAGCTCCATCTCTCCAAACCCTCCTCATCTGGTCTTGATGCTCTCTATCAAGATTCATTCTTCTGTGTCTCTTCATTGATATGGCACCCTCTGGTTTTTATCCACTTCCTACTTAATAAACTCCACCTGCTTTTTTGAATGTAACACACCACAGTACACACACATATGGTTCTGTGTCATAATTGGTAAAAACTGAGCCCTCCTTTATGCCTCCTTTCTCAGATCCTTTCTTTTGTCACAAGTTAATTTACTCTGTGGCACTGTGAGAGGCTCGCATAGCTGGGAGACTGTTAAAAGAATCCTAAGATGATGGAAGATGTCGCTTTAGAAATAAAAACATCAGCGATGAAAACATCACACACTTAACTGTGTGAGAGGATCATAGCAGAGATCTGGAATCTGTGAGTCGATTGTGATAGAACTATTCATCATTAAAATGATCTGTTACATCAGCAGCCAGATAGCCAGTACCCCCAAAGTACAAAGTAGTCACTGAGGCACATTTTAAAAGTCATTTGAATTACACATCGGGGATATAATTATCCCTTTCCATTTTTTCTCTTTATAAAAAAGTATTCTCTTGCTTTAAATTCTCCCAGAATATTAATTTTTTAAAAATTGTGTGCCGATGCATGTGAGTACAGTGCCCACAGGAGCCAGAAGAGGGCGTCAGAGCCTCTGGAGCTGGAGTTAGGGTGGTTGTGAGGCACCCAGAGTGGGTGCTAGGAACTGAACTCAGGGCCTTTATGAGAGCTGCTGTGCCCTTGACTTCTGAGTCATCTCTCCAGCCCACCCCCAGGATATTTCAGGAAGAATACAAGAACAACCTTCAGACACATGTTTTTGGTTTTTAAACAAGAGCAAGTTTACATAAAAGTTGAAAATACTGTAGAAATAACTTTATATTTTTATTTTTATTTCTGGATCATTTAAGAATAAATTATGGGGCAATGCCCCATACACATGCATACATACATACATACACACATGCATACATATACACATATACACATATGTGTGTACATATATAGATCCTTATGATTTATTTATTTTTATTTGATATGTATGGCATTTGCCTGCGTGTTATCTATGTACTACAAGTATGCATGCTGCTCATGGAGCCCAGAAGAGTTTGTTGGATTCCTTGGAACTAGAGTTATAGATAATTGTGAGCTGCCATGTGGGTGGCTGGGAATTAAACCAGGGTCCTCTAGAAGATCAGCCAAGTGCTCTTAACCACTAAGCCATTTCTTTGGCTCCACCTCATTGTATATATTTTACAAATTTTAAAGATTTATTTATTTATTTAATAATTTTAGTTTCTTGAGACAGGGTTTCTTTGTGTAGCCTGGCTGTCAAGGAATTTGATCTGTAGACCAGGCTGGCCTTGAACTCAGATATCTGCCTGCTTCTGCCACCCAAGCGCTGAGTGTACCACCACTGCTCAGCTTATTTTATTTTATGTGTATGAATGTTTTGCCTGCATGTGTGTATGTGCCCCATGTGGAGGTCAGAAGCGGGCCAGGGACCAGGGATGGGTATAATCTTCAAAAGCCCTGCCTCCCCAGAGAGACCTACTTCCACCAGCCAAGCTCCACCTGTGAATGGCTCCACAGCCTTCAAACCAGTGCCATAAACTGAGGGCCAAAGACTCAAAACATGAGACTGTGGGGCAGACTCTAGGTTTCCATTATAACAAGGTCAGAGACACACATAAAAGGTCATGGAAGAAACGGGGAGAGGTGGCTAGCTGCAAGCCAAGGAGTCTGTGTTGATGTGTGTCGTGGGGGTACATGCATGAATGTGTGGGGGACAATTTGTAGCAGCTGGTTCTCCCCTTCCACCATGTAGGTCACAGGGACTGAACTCAAGTTGTCAGGTTTGGCAGCAAGTGACTTTACAGACTGAGCCATCTTGTTGGTTCTAAATAGGCCTTTAAAAACTTGGTAAGGTGGTGTGACAGATAAGAGATTCTGTGTCCCTTGGTCAGGCTTCAGGCTCATATTGAGTCTACGTTGGTAGGCTGTGAGCTGAACACGTGATTCTGTTTCCCCACCCTGTATGGTGTGAATGTGACATGAACTGTGTAACACGAATTGCTAAACAGTCTTATAACAAAAAACCCAGATCCAGATATTGGGGTGAAAGCAGAAAGATCAGAGAAGCAGAGCAACCCACAACCAACCTCACCTCGCCAGCTCCTCAGCGGATCCCGTTTCCTCAGAGTGGAAGCCTCTGAGTCCTTACCCGAAAGGGTCTCAGCTGAACTGCTGCTGCCACGAGCTTACCTCCAGGAAATCCTCAGTCTTAAGAGAGCGAGTTCCTGTTTCCTCACGCCTATATGCCTTTCTGTGTCCTGCCATCACTTCCTGGGATTAAAGGTGTTTGTCCTTCCCAAGCAAAGACATGAGATCTCAAGTGCTGAGATTAAAGGTATGTGCCATCACACCTGGCTCTGTTCCTAGTGTGGCCTTGAACTCACAGAGATCCAGATAGATCTTTGCCTCCCGAGTGATAGGATTAAGAGTGTGTGCCACCACTGCCTGACTTCTATGTCTAATCTAGTGGCTGAGTCTGTTCTCTGATCCCCAAGCAAGTTTATTAGGAACAACAATATATCACCACAGAACTGCTCAGGTTCCTGTGTTTGAACCTTTGATCCTTAGCTGGTATTTATGTTTGGGGAGACTGTGGAACCTTTGGACCATGGTCCCTGGCTGGCAGAGGTGGGTTCCTTGGTGGAGGCCTTTGGAGGTTGTAGGTGGACTTTTCTGTCCCACCAGCGAGTTCTCAAATAACCACACAGAGACTTAATATTAATTATAAATGCTCAGCTGATAGTTCAAGCTTGTTTTTAGCTAGCTCTTATAACTTAAACTAACCCGTTTCTAGTCATCTATGTGCTGCCCTAAAGCTCATTTACCTCATGTATGTACTTCCCATCCTGCCCACTCTGCATCTCATAGCATCTCCTCTGACTCCTCCCTTTTCCTTCCCAGTGTCCTCTCTGCCCTGAAAATCCTGCCTAGCGATTGGCCATTTGGCTTTTTATTAAACCAATCCGAGTGACAAATCTTCACAGTGTATAAAAAGATTATTCCACAGCTGGGGGTTAGAGTCTGACCCTGCTTCCCATCTTCTCTTCTGCTTCCTAGTCCAGCTTCTGTGTGCATCACACAGCCATCTCCACAGAGTCGCTCCTTCATGCTTTTCCCACCACAGTGGATTGTACCGCCTAAAATAATGAACCAAAATACATTTTCATTCCCTTCTGTCAGGTGTTTGTTCACAGCAACAACAAAAGTAACAAATATATTTCCTTTTGTTGTGACAAAATGGTGAGAGGGTCTAGAATTAACTATTTCCCTCCCTATAGGTTGGTCCATCTCCGAGTTCACCTTAGCAGGTGGGTTGTGGCAGGCCTTGCTAATAACAGTGTTCAAGGGGCTGGAGAGATGGCTAGGTGGTAAAGAGGACTGTCTGCTCTACCAGGGGACCCAGGTTCAATTCCTAGCACCCACATGGCAGCTCACAACCATTTCTAACTCTGATCCAAGGGTATCTGACACAGTGCTGGCTACACTTATGTCAACTTGACACACAGACTAGAGTTATCTGAAAAGAGGGAACCTCAATTGAGAAGATGCCTCCATAAGATCCAGCTGTAAGGTATTTTCTTAATTAGTGATTGACAAGAAAAAAAAAAAGTGATTGACAAGAAAGCAGCTGAGCAAGCCGTAGGGAGCAAGCCAGTAAGCAGCACTCCTCCATGGACTCTGCATCAGCTCCTGCCTCCAGGATCCTGCCCTGTTGGAGTTCCTGTCCTGACTTCCTTTGATGATGAATAGCAACATGGAAGTGTAAGCCAAACAGACTCTTTCCTGCCCAGTTTGCTTTTTGGTCATGGTGTTTTGTCACAGCAGTAGAAACCCCAAGCAGACACCTTCTTCTGGCTTCCTCCAGTACCAGACATAAATGTGGTACACAGACATATATGCAGACAAAACATCTGTACACACACACACACACACACACACACACACACACACACACACACACGAATGTCTAGGTCATCCTTAACTGTGGGTCTCACATCCACAGATCCTACCAAGTTGGCATGGGAAATGTTCAGAAAAGTATAGACTTCCTTCTTGCCCCTACTCCCTAAACAACATAACGATTTACGTAGCATTTATATTGTGACGGGTTTTACAAATGATTTAGGGCAATTTCTAGTATGTGGGAGGATTTGTGCACCATGCCTTCTTCTACAAGGGACTTGAGCATCCACATATTTGGTATTTGGTTTTTTGAACTCATCCTCTACAGATATGGAGAGGAGACTGGGTTTTAAATATTTTTATTTTTAATTGTGTGTGTGTGTGTACATGAGTACAGGTACTCTTGGAGGCCAAAAGAGCCCATCAGATCCCCTGAAGCTGGAGTTTTAGGTGATTGTAGGTCTCCTGATGGGGGTGCTGGGACCTGAACTTGGGTCCTCTTGCTCTGCAAGAGCAGTTTGTCCTCCTAATCTCTGAGGCATCTCTCCAGTCCCACAACTGTACTTGTGCTTTATTTATTTTTTTAAACAATTTTTATGATTTATTTTTATTCTATGTGCATTGGTGTTTTGCCTGCGTGTGTGTTTATGTGAGGGTGTCGAATTCCTTGGAACTGGAGTTCCAGATATTTGTGAGTCACCATGTGGATGCTGGGACTTGAACCCAGGTCCTCTGGAAGAACAGCCAGTGCTCTTAACCGTTGAGCCATCTCTCCAGCCCCATGATTTATTTTTATTTACTATTATTTGATTATGCAAAGTGTGTGTGTGTGTGTGTGTGTGTGTGTGTGTGTGTGCTCGAGTGTGTGCACGTGCACAGTTTTGCACCTGCGCAGTGAGGTGCAAACTGGAACAACTTTGAGGGCTGGTTCTCCCCCCGCACTGCGGTGAGGCAGAGTTCCCTTGTTTCTGCTGCTGCGCCTCACACTTCAGGTTAGCTGGCTCACTAGCTCCTGAGAGATGCTTCTGTCTCCAGCTCTCATCTCGCCCTATGAGATTACAGATGCGCGTCTCTCATCCTGCTTTCTACATGAATTCTGAGGACTGGCTTCTGGCCAGTAGGCTTTTGTGGCTAGAGCATTTACTGGCAGAGCTGCATCCCTAGCTGTGACTGGGCTTTTAAATGATTTTTTCCCTTCTCTGCTGGAAGTGCAGTGGGATCTCTTCTTGTCCTTTCCCCCATAAACACGGGGGTGCACCCCTCTAAGACTGGTCTCCCTCTTAGGGTTTCTAACTCTTGGCTTTGTCCACTTTTAACAAGCGGAGTGTCTTCAGCGCTCTACTTGTTGGGATGCAGTGATGATCTCAAGGCTTTCTAGGTGATGGGCAGGAGACTGGAGTTTTCTAAAACATTTCTTTGCCATGAGACCATGGATAAAACTATATGTTTGATAAAGCCAGTTAAGTCCATTCCACTTGGAGGATTAATTCCATATTCACGTACACTATTCTAGGGGCTATCTGGTAAACTATTAGCAGCATGTTCTGCACGGCTGGACAGACTGGATTTAGGACATCATCACTGATATCTACCCGTGTGACTTTGGATGTGTTACTAACGTCTCTAAACTTCAGTTTTCTGATCTGTAAATTGGATTATGCCCCTTATAGAATTGCT
The DNA here is from genome assembly GCA_902168415.1 of Peromyscus melanophrys. NCBI lineage: Eukaryota > Metazoa > Chordata > Mammalia > Rodentia > Cricetidae > Peromyscus > Peromyscus melanophrys. The sequence continues at coordinate 9,771 of CABHPR010140661.1, read as the reverse complement.
ATAATTGCTTCTGTAAGCATGTGTCCACTGTGGAGAGCAGACGGGAACAGGCTGGCGGGGCGAGGAGTCTCCTCTGTTTCTGTGTGTTTCCTTTCTGCCTTGCTATTCAGTTCCAACAGTAACCATCTTATGGGATGCTCCCTCCTTATTCTCCACTCAGCCTTCAGCACTCTCTTGACTCTTTGTAAGGATATAGTCTCCAGGACAGGTATGCCATCATTACAGTCCTGGACACGATGACAATTGTAACTTGGTAACGTCTCTTTGCTGGGCATTATGTGTTCTGAATTGCTGTATTAATTTGAAACTTCTTGTCTGTTCCGTTGGTCCAAAGTGAATCTAGACCTCAGTGGTCACATTAGGTTTGAGTGTCATGAAGGATCCAGCTGGGTGGCTACAGATATTCCAGAGCTTCCATCATCTTCCAAGGCTTGTTCAATGAAGAGCGCTTGGCTCCTTATTAAGAAGATTCTAGAACACACCCAGGTGAATACATTCGTTTACTTCCTAGCAACCTTACCTTGTCAGACGAGTTAAAAGGTCAACTATTTACAAGGTGTAGCAACAGTGTGATTAGCCCCGACTGAGTCATGGGCAGGGAGTGGAACACTTTGAAGTCAGAGATGGGTTTGAAGTAAATGGCTTTGTTTCTTGTTGCTGCTCTCTAAATTTTGAGGAAGTATAAGGGATGCTTATAGAGAGAAGGCAGGAGGAAGGAGAAAGAGATGAAAAAAAAAAAAAAAAAAGGCCAGACTTGGTTGACTATCAGAAGCATGTGTTTTCTAATTCACTCCTTAAGCCACCTTGTAAAGTAACTATCCCTGTGTTTGTTTTATAGGGAAAGTAACTATGTATCAGGAAGATTAAGAAAACCGCCTGCAAGCCGGGTGGTGGCAGTGTATACATGGGGTGGGGGTGGGGGGCAGAGGCAGGTGGATCTCTGTGAGTTTGACGCCAGCCTGGTCTACAGAGCGAGTTCCAGGACAGGCACCAAAACTACACAGAGGGAGTTGGGGATTTAGCTCAGTGGTAGAGCACTTGCCTAGCAAGCACAAGGCCCTGGGTTCGGTCCTCAGCTCCGGAAAAACAAAACAAAACAACAAAACAAAACAAAACTATACAGAGAAACCCTGTCTCGAAAAACCAAACCAAAAATAAGAAAGAAAGAAAATGGCCTTCAGTCACAAAGGAACTGGAGTCTAGGATGCTGGAATCCGAGCCTGACGCATTTTTCCTTGAGTTGTCCCTCTTCCCATCCAGTCAAGCTGTGGCGGTTCCACATCTGCCTGTGTTCTGTGCGGTGTGATAGTCTTGATGATGCAATAATGAAGACACTCTTCTCAATTCCCTGAGCACAAGGTGTTCCAGGCCGGTAGCTGACGTTGAAACAGTTTCCGCGCCCAGTCCTGAGTACCTCCGTGTGTGTATGTGTAGAAGGACTGTGAAGATTTTCAGGTAGGCGTTATCAGTACCACCTGAGGAAGAGGGTGACCACGAGGACTTGTGGATGAAGGGACTGGCACATGCAGATTTCTGAGGGCTAGAGACATCAGTGTGCAAGCCATTCTGATTAGAACGGGAGAGGCAAGGATGGGTGTGGCTAGAGGAAGAGGAGGGGCGGAGTCACAGAGGACGTTGGGTACCAGTGCAGCGGTTTCAACTTCATGATGACAGAGCCAAGGGAAGTCCTTCCTAGGGAAGCAAATTGATGACATCTGTCTTCTAGCTAGCTTATGGCGGTAGGGGAGGACCTGGGAGTGAACCTGGGAGTCTAAGGGAAGTTGGGATGGAAGTTCACAGTGGTTCCCGTACTTAAACAATGGGACACAGTATTTGTAAGCCACATGGGTTCATGTCCAAAGAAGGAAGACATTTCAGGTGGGATTGAGACGTTCTAAATCCCTGTAGTGTTCACATAACGTTTTGGGGGTTCTCTGTGGAGTGAGAGTGGACATAGAAGACATCAGAAAGCAGGAAGTGAGAAGACCGTGCTCATGGATGGAAATGTCAGAGTCCACAGTTTGGCTGGCAGGAGCTCCCCAAGAGAACAGAGGGCCACTATGGTCCAGAGCATGGATTGCAGAGGCAGGGGAATTATAGCTTACTGGCTCTGAGGCTAAGGGACTGAGATGCTGGAGTGTAGGAAGTGCTGTTCACGTGGATATGGAGTTGATTTTGATGGTAGCAGCCCCTAAGATGGACAGGAAGATCCAGCTGGGTGGTAAGGGACTCAGTGCATGGAGAGGCAGGGGCATGCTCGAGTGGAGTGTTAGTGAGAAGCAGCAGAGGAGAGTGACAGGACAGCCTTCCCCTAAAAAAGAAATCGTGATGTAGTATGGGGCAGAAATGATGATGATGATGATGATGATGATGATGATGATGATGATGTTCATTAGTGTTATTAGGGGGCTAGAGGAATATCAGCATTACCACTAGTACCCATGTGAAGAATAAAATGTTTCCATGAAAAGGGGTCTAAGGAGTTGGTGTCCTTATGACAGAACAGCATTTTAAAAGTCAGGGAAGCACAAAGCACTGAGGAACGATAAGATCATTTGGGGGCCCGCAAGATGGCTTAGTAGGTAAAGACACTCGCCTCTAAGCCTGATCACGGGAGTTCAGTGCCTGGATGCCACATGGAGGGAGGAGGGAACTGACTCCCACAGGTCATCATCCGACCTCCATCTGTGACCAGTGGCAACATACCACCCCCCCCCACACACACACACACTAAAAATAAACAATGGTAATAATGAAAAAGGAGATGATCCTGGTGTGTCTTTTGGTTTCTGTGACCTTTTCTACGATGGCATCATTAATACACTGTTCAAGTTATAATAGCTTTCTAATAAAATTTAGTTTCCTGCAAAGTTATTATAGCTTTCTAATAAAATTTAGTTTCCTGTGTTTCAAGCCGAACTTCATTATTCTTACTGTGCTCCCCTTCCCCCCCACTTTTTTTTTTTTTTTTTTTTAGCTATTTTCCCTTAGTAAAATGATTCCACTGTTATTCCGATGAGAACTTGCAGTAAGTATATACTTTAATTGGGGAATAATTGACACCTTTACCCTCTGTTGTAGGTCAAGTTCCCTGGGAAAGCAGACTCAGAGAGAGATTTGCATAAATAGGTTTATTAGGGAGAACCCCTGGGATTACCAGCTGTGGGCACCAGGGAGGGAGACAGAGAGGAGAGTGAAGCTAAACACAGCGGAGTTCACAAGGGCACAAATCCCAAGGAGGCTCCTCAGCTGTCATGGACTGCCATAGCTGCTCCAGACCGAGGCAAAAGGACCAGGCATATTAGTTACATTTCTCATCATGTGACCAAATACCTGGCAGTAGGGATTTAAGGAAGGACAGGTTTATTTTGGTGGGGAAGGCGTGATGGTGGAAATCCACAGCAACAGAAGCTTGCAGCCTTGTTTGGTCGTGCTGACAGACCAAGATCAAGGTAAAGACACGGAAACCAGAGCTGAGTTCTAACCCTCAAAGGCCTGCCCCTAGTGGCCCGTATCTGCCAGTGAAGCCAGAACCCATAACAGGGTGACTATCTGGGGATCAAGAGCTCAAACCTGCCAGCCCGTGGGGGACATGGCTGAACGAAACCATGACTCCAGGGCTTTGTAAACTGCCTTCCCTACCGTTGATCAGTCACTAGGAACAAAATTCTGGAGCGGAGCTGGTAAGCTTAGGAGGGGATGGTTTTCTGCAATGGAGGAGAGCCCCTAAGAGCCCCTAAAAGCCCCTAAGAGCTGCTGGAAATAAAAATTCTTAGCAGCTACGGATATGGTGGTCTTTATCTCAGAGTGGGAACTCACTTTGATGCACTGTGTGTGGGTCTACTACATTCGTTCAGATCTTTCTTACATATATACATGTTTTAATATTGTATTTTAATATTTCTTTGTATTTAATATTTTAATAATATTTTAAATATTTGTTTATATCTAATATTTTATTTATTCATGTGTGTGTGTACATGCCACAGGTGAGAGTAGCGGAGGTCAGAGAACACCTGATGGGAATCTCAATTCTCTCCTTCCACTATGTGGGTCCTGGGGATTGAGCTCAGGTTGCCATCTTAACCCATTAAGACATCTGGCTGGCTCAATATATTTTATCCTCTCATTTATTCAGGTTTATTTCCCCATGGTATTGTCAAAGATCTGAACTGTTACAAAGATATTGTTTCATACAATGCCTAACATACCATTAATTTTTTATAGGTTATATTACATTTTTTTGTTGGTATGGCAAACCAGACATTTTCCCATTGTATTTTCTAACGGGCCATTCCTAGTATGTAAAAATATATATGTAGGGCTGCTGAGATGGTTCAGGGGTTGCTCCTGTCACAGAAGACCCAGGTTAGATTCCCAGCATCCACATGGTAGATCACAACCGTCGTAACTCTAGTCTCAGGAGATCTGATGCTCTCTTCTGGCTTCCTTGGGCATTGCATGCACATGATGCACATACATACACACAGGCAAAACACTCATACACATAAAAATAAACAAGGAGTTGGGGATTTAGCTCAGTGGTAGAGTGCTTGCCTGGCAAGCACAAGGCCCTGGGTTTGGTCCTCAGCTCCGAAAAAAAAAACAAAAAAAAAAAACCCAAAAAAACAAAAACAAAAAAAACCCCAAATCCTTTAAAAAAACATGTAGGTCACTACACTTGTTTTGTTATATTTTCAGTTCTATATAATTGATTTAATAAGCTGCATGTTTTTAAAGTGTACAATTGGATGAGTTCTTCGTTGTTTTGTTTTTGTTTCTTTTGTTTTTGTTTTTTTCTCAAGACAGGGTCTTACTATGCAGCCCTGGCTGTCCTGGAGCTCACTCTGTAGACCAGGCTGGCCTCGAACTTACAAAGATCCGCCTGCCTCTGCCTCCCGAGTGCTGGGATTAAAGGCGTGCGCCACCACCGCCCAGCCTCAGTTAGATGAGTTTTGATGTATACATTTGTAAACACGCCACCACAATCAAATTAATAAACATTTCCATGACTTCAAGAACTCCCTTCCATTCTTTAGAAGCCCTCCCTCCCTGCACCAGCCCCTGGCGTGAGGCGGACATCCATCTGCTTCTAGAAGAGCCGTCTGAATTTCCTAGGATTTTAAAAATTAATGAACCTCACAGTATCTACCGTGGTTTGCTTTGGTTTTAGTCTGCTCTCTTTGTGTGATTATTCTGAGTAGTCTCTGTTGTTTCTGTTTGGGGGAGGGAGGACTCATGTGCCATGGCTCCTAGATGGATATCTGAGGACAGCCTCGGGTCTCGTCTTCACCTTCTACCTTGTTGAAGACAGGGTCTCTGGTGTTTGCTGCTGTGTGCCCCAGGCCAGCTGGCCTGTGAGCTTCTGGCAATTCTCTTGTCTCCGCTTCCCATCTCTCTGTGGGAGCACTGGGGTTACAGAGAAGTGCGCTGCTTGGCTGACTTTTTGTGTGGATTCTGGGGGTTTGAACTCAGGTCCTCAGGCTTGTGCAGCAAGTGCTTTTATCCGATGGGCTATCTCCCCAGCCCGCTGCTGTTTCATACATTGGTCACTCACTCCTTCTATCACTGTGTGGTATCCTATGGATAGTATATGATGTCCATTTACCTGCTTGTTTTTCCATGGTCTGGCCATTGCAAACAAAGCTTCTATGAAGTGAGAGCCTCGGTTACATTTTAAGTTTTAATTACTATGCCTAAGAGATCCATGAAAAAAAAAATGCCCCTGATCTGCAAGCCTCTCACCCAAGGACAGCTAGTTCCAGAAATGCTGGGGGCTGTTGTTTATGGGAGATGACAAGCCACATGTTTTCACCCCGCTAAACAAGTTTGTTTAACCATCTGTACCGGAAGTGCTTGATCACAGGTGGGCGGGAGGTAGGTGGACAGGAAATACATCAGGATGTACCCTAGCCTTGTACCTGACTGGATGTAAGCAGGAGGTCCACGGGCAGGAAGTATGTCAGGATGTATGCTTGCCCCTGATTGGACCTCATGGGAAATGTGGTGAATTATGGGTTGTGGCTTCTTAAGCCTCGGCAAAACTTGATTGGGGCCATTTTTTCTGGAAAATCAGAGATGGACCTGGCCGTAGCCCACCCACCTGGCCAGTATTTAATTTAAGCTTGCTTCAAATTTCACTTTAAATTGTGGTGATGGTCTTATTCTCAACCCTTTGGGATTAACAATGAACATTCCTCTTCAAATCTTTGTGTGGGCATATGGTCTTCTTCCTCTTGGATAAATATCTGCAAGTGGAATGTCTGGGTCATATGGGAGTTAAGTGTTCAACTTTTTAGCAAACTGCCCAACTGTTCAAAAATGCTTGTCTAATTTTACATTCCCACCAGCAGTAAGAATTCTAAGTCTTCTATATCTTTTGCCAATACTCAATGTGGTCAAGACTTTTTTAGACATGCTAACGAGTATACACTAGTATTCCATTATAGTTTTCATTTGCATTTCCCTAATGAGCAATGATATTGAACAGTTTCTCAGGAGCTAATTGCACATATTTTATGTCATGACTGTGATGATTAATCTCGATTGTCAGTTTGACTGGAATGGAGTCATCTAGAGCCACTTTTCTTGGCATGCCTATGAGGGTGGGTCCAGAGAGACTTAATGGATGAGGAAAGACCCACCCTGATTGTGGGCAGCACTATCCCATGGGCTGGGTTCAAACTGAGTAAAAAGACAGATGAACATGACTATTTCTCTTTCTTTGCTTAATGACCACGAGCGCCATGTTGTAAGAAATATCAAATATGAGTCTTTTCTATCAACTACTATAAAATTTATGTTTAGGACAAGGAATTGAGATTTTTTTTTCATTTCTCCCACCTTGTAAGACTTTTATACAAATGTTTGGATCCTCTCCACCCAGTAAAACCTTTGTTTACACAAAGGCTCACTGCTCTATTCTAGGAATTTGATGGGCTGGCACAGTGACCCTTTTCTCTTTGGACCAGTGGCCCCCTTTCCCTTCCTCCACTTCCTGTTTGGCCAATTCTTTTCAGACTAGCCAGTTGAATAAGATTGTGAGGCTGGACTCCAGCAAACAGAGGGAAACCCAACCAATACCTGAGTTAGAATGAAAACCAAATGCTCTGCCTGCTCTATGGGTTCACTCTTCTGGAGTAAAGTTTGCCTTGTCCCTGAACGTCAATTGCTGTGGGTTTCTTTCTTTGCGACTCTGAGTGCACGTCTAACAATGTGATCAGCCACCTCAAGCTCCTAATGTCATAGCTGGAGTCATTATTGTTGTAAAGCCTTCCCCCCCACCCCAGATGGACTGCGCCCTCACTTTGTGAGCCCCAAAGGAACCCCACAACTTTGGTTATTTCTGAATATTTTTAATGATTGAATTGAGTTTAGTACTTATCCCTTTCTGAGTAATGAAGGCTGTTTCTTTTTTTATTCTGACCCCCTTTTCTGACTTTATTAATGAGAACTTCAAATAATGAAATATCCTGACTTTAGGAGATGGTTTTAGCCTCAAAGAGGATGTTGGCATTAGTGTACTTAATCCTTTAAAACATGCTTGTATGCCATCCTAAGTTTCTGAGTTCTTTTGTTAAGATGTTTACCTTTAAACTAATTACATGTCTTTTTTCACAATTATTTAAGGATTATAATTTTTTTTCACTTGCAATGAATTTTGGCTTCTCTCTCTCTCTCTTTTTTTTAAATACATGTGAAAATGCTACCAGGAAGTCAGAGAATAACTTTCTTCTTCACCATGTGGGTTGTGGAAATTGAACTCAAATCATTGGGCTTGTATGGAAAGTGCTATTACTCACGGAGCCATCTTGCAGCCGTGTGTGTGTGTGTGTGTGTGTGTGTGTGTGTGTGTGTGTGTGTGTGTTGTGGGATAATCTTTTTTTGTACAATGTGAAGATGTGTCTCTGACAAAGCACCTTCTGATTGGTTTAATAAAGAGCTGAACAGCCAATAGCTAGGCAGAGGATAGGTGGGACTTCTGGAAGAAGTAGGAACTCTGGCAGGAAGAGAGGCAGGATTCTCCAGAGAGACTCAATGAGAGTACAGTATGGAGGAGAGGTAACGAGCCACGTGACAGAACGTAGATTAATATAAATGGGTTAAGTTTTAAGAGCTAGTTGGGAACAAGCCTAAGCTAAAGCCAAGCATTCATACTTAAGAAGTCTCCATGACATTATTTGGGAGCTGGTAGTACAAAGAAAGTCCTGCTACCTGTATGTGTGTGTGTTAAAACTTGACTGAGTGCATCTTAACTATTGTGCTTCCATAAAACTAATAGCTAACACCTTCTCGGTCATGTGGTTTCCTGAGAGAAGTTGAAGACAAGCTACCTTCTTCCCTTTTAGGTCCTCTCCCCCCCCCCCCCCCCCCCCCCCCCCCCCCCCCCCCCGCCACCCACCCGCCCACCAATGCTTACAAGATTTCTTTTTCTACAATCTCGGCATCTTTAAATTCTATCACTAGTACTTACAGTTTATTGTTTGCCACTCATTTCACTCGGTTTATGGAGAGTCCCTCTAAATGTTGACGAATTATTATCACAGACAGTGTGAAGTGCCTGTGTACGGCATTAACGACCCTCTGGGGGTCGTCACCCTCGGGTTTGCAGGTGAGGGATCTGTAGGAAGTGAACAACAAAGGGGGGGTTGAATGTGGTCCACTTCGTTTTGGGTTTGAGCTGCCGGCTGCTACCCCATGACATTCCTCGGTGGAAAAAACCAACAGGCCTCACTGATGGGATGGTATTTAGGATTCTGCTTTGGTTTTCTTGTTTCTGGCTGGTCCTTCAGATCCCAGGCAAGTCAACTGCCCTTGCAATGCGAGGCCTTCCTTGTCTGGTCTCTGTGCATGTTTGTTTTCATCTTGCCACCTATCTTTCTTTTTTTAAATAATTTTCATTTTTATTTTATGTGCATTGGTGCTTTGCCTGCATGTATGTCTGTGTGAGGGTGTCAAATCCCTGGGAACTGGAGTTACAGACAGTTGTGAGCTGCCATGTGGGTGCTGGGAATCGAACCCGGGTCCTCTGGAAGAGCAGTCAGTGCTCTTAACCTCTGAGCCATCTCTCCAGCCCCCTTGTCACCTATTTCTTTTGTGTTATTGCAGAGACTGGCAAATCTATTCTTTATATTTGGTTTATGATTTTTGCAGTTCTGTATTGGCTTTTTTTTTGATAGGAATACCAAGTTGATCTTCATAATTGGATTTTAGTTTTTCCTTTTATTTACTTTCAAATACTTTATTTACTTTCAAATACTTTATTATTTATTTTGTGTGTGTACGTGCCTGTGCAGTGCTCATGTGTATGTGTGGCGTATCTGCAGGTGCCTACAGAGGTCAGAAGGGGTCACTGAATCCCCTGGAACTGGAGTTACGAGCAGTTGTGAGCCGCCTGACATTGGTGCTGGGACCCCCGAACTCTGGGCCTCTGAAAAAGCAACACGCACTCTCAGCTACCGAGCCGCCTCTCCAACCCCTTCTCCATTTCCTTTACTAGTTCTCTGCCATCTAGCCAGATCGACTGGCATTTGCATCCCTTGTTTTTTTTGTCCAAACCCTGTTTGTAGCTTCCTCTGCTTTGTAGCATTTCCTTCTGCTCGTATGTTAACTGACGTGCAGGATGCTGCTCGGCCACATTTGCTTCCTCGGTATCCCGCTTTCTGACATCCGTGTCTCGGGATGTGCTCAGAGGCCCCGAGACGTTTTAAATCTCTTCAGTGGCTCCTGACAGGAGATCTGCCCGGCATCCTTTGTTCACCCCCACCCCCC
>CABHPR010140660.1:0-53698 GCA_902168415.1 Peromyscus melanophrys | reverse complement strand
CCCCCCCCCCCCCCCCCCCCCCGCTGGCTGGTCGTCATCCACGTCGGCCATGCCGGTGGAGGAGCGTGCTGATTAAAAGAATCATAGCCATGGTTAACCTTTTAGAGCTTTATTGGGGGGGAGAGATAGAGAGAGAGACAGAGAGAGACAGAGAGAGAAGGAGAGAGAGAAAGAGAGAGACAGAGAGACGGGGGGTGGAGGGAGAAAGGGGGCCCGACGGGAGGAAAGGAGCGGAAAGGAAGGGAAGGAACAGAGCGCCCACCTGCTTTTTAGGCTGGGACATCGGCGAAGGTTGATGACGTAATTAAAGACTAAACCCTTACATCCCAGACTTTCCCTTATTATGAAAAAAAAGCAGGTAGATGGGACTAGGGGCGTCGTTCCTCACAAAAACTGCTTCCAGCTGACAATTGGACGTCGGTTGGCTCTGGGGGGAATGGAGAAGGGGAGTTTTCCGAGGTAGACAGGCATTGTGGGATGCTGTCTGTCATCCATTGTTCTGGAGACATGTATCCCTTGGCTGTGGCTGGGAACTTTCTGTCTGACAAGATGCTGGTGACACAGAAAAAAACTTGAGAGAAAAGAATAATTATTATTTTATGTTGACATTTATCTGAGGTAGATCCGGCCTGTCCCTATGGATTTTGAAAGATGTTAAGCTTTATCAGAGATAGTTTATTTTAAAACACCTGTTTCCTTTACCAGTTCAGCATCTAGGATACAGGTGATAATTGTTAAAAGCATCTCATAGTAATAGATGTTTACATTAAAGTCTTTTGTAGCACCCAGACGCTTTTGGGTCTGGGGATGTAAATACCTTTTTGCTGTCACAGTTTCTTATTTGATGATCTCTGGACTCCGGTTCTATGGTAGGCCTGAACCATTAGCTGAACAGTAAGTTAGAACAGGGAACTGGGAAGAGAAAAGCTTGTGGTACATGAGAATTTATTTTTTGGAATTAGGGACAAGGCAAAGATCAGGGCCCTGTCTGTATGCACGTGAGAAACACAGGCAGTAGATGTGGAGTGAGACAATGAGCTCGTATTTTAGGTGGAAATCTTTTTCATTAAGTAACTCTGAAAGTGTAATTAAATCTGGTGAGGTGGTAAGGCTGTCCTCTGTACCCGACAATAAAGGAGAGGTGGCATCCCAAAACTCCCAGGATTGAGTCAGTGGCTTTGGTGTCCAGAAGGAAAAAAACAGATCGCTTCCCTGCTGCGTTCTGGGTTCCCTGCCATGTCTGTAGCCAAACCTAGGTCTGTTGGAGGTCTTAGCTTGATGTACCCATGCATCTTGGTGCCTGGGGGCAGTCAGCTGACTCTTTGTCTTTCTAGGTGGCACCTTTAACAAGGCTGTTGATGGCCTGGCAGGGCATTCGCTAGCCCGTGGCCTTTTCCTCACTTAAAACAGGGACCCAACAGCTTTTGGGAGTCAGCGAGTGCCAGTACTTGGCAATTTTGTTTTCGGGCTTTTATCCCTTCCCTGGCACACCTTAATGTCACAGATGACTCTTTTGCCTGTGGGGTCAGGAGCCTTGCTCTCCAGATGCTTAAGTTTTAGTCGGGGAGGTCTGGGGAATAAGAGACGGATTTTACTCTATGTCCTGAATTTTTTTTTCTGATGATTAACAGCTTAAGGACAGCTTTTGGAAGATCTGTCAGTAGGCAGATTATAAACCAATACTTTTGGAAGACTTGTTTGAGACTATAAGCTGACTTTTTGGCTTAAGAGCCATCCTGACTACTGTAAACTTATTTGTATGGAAAAAGCTGCTTCCAGACCCATCTGTGCTTCACAAGGCAGTTTGAGAATGAGTGGGTGGAGTTAAGGTGAGTTAGGGCGAGTCATAGAAGCCGCCTAAGCCCGCCCACTTGAGCCTGTCCAAGCCCACCCATTTGAGCCCGCCCACCGCGCAGAAGTCAGACAGAAAAGGTTCCACGTGGGGAAGGAGAAGGGTTTAGAACTTTAGCAGAATGCTTGGAGAACTTGGAGATAAAGTAACTCTTATTTGCCCGTTCGCTGGCAGAAGTTCCCGAGACGCTGTTTTTCAGCCAGGTTTACTAGTGCCCGCCCCTATCTGCCCCTTTGTCCCATGACTGTAGCCGAGAGAGAAAATAAAAAATAAAAATAAAAAAAACGTGATCCGGAGCCAAGGTCTCAGGCGTCCGCAAAAACCAAGGGCGGATCCTGGCACAGGCCGCTTTTTAGCTCGTCAGCCAGAAAAGCGGGGGCCACGGCTATGTGAGGAGAGGATTCCCCAGGAATCCGGACAGCGTGTGCCGCTTTGTCAAGCATATAGACGTGTCGGTCCTCACGTAGCCCCCAGGACGCACCCAAGGGTGGTGGTCCCAATGAGAGAAATATCTCAGGCTGCAGACGTGGGAGAAGGCTATAAAATGTATGCCTGAGATAGGGACCGACTGTAGCCAATGAACGCCGGACGCTCAACGGTCGTTCTCAGAGATTCAGGAAACCGTTTACACTGGCCGAAATGTGGGGGGGGGACTCACCAATCGGAGAAAGCGGTGTGGCATGGAAGTATCACGCCCAGGCAGATGGAAAAAACTGTATGTCACGTCCGGAGCAGCTTACGGTTTTGCGCAGCAATCCTGGGTCGGGAGTTTCCAGGCAGAATGCGCCTGGAAGCACCCGCTCAGGTTCACGGCACCAGAATGTTAGTATTTTTTACGATATGATGTTGGTTATGCTACAGCACTGGTTAAACGGCGCTACCCCCCCTTGGCTGGTCGCTGCCCGCGGCTGCCATGCCAGCGGAGGAGTGTGCTGATTAAAAGAATCATAGCCATGGTTAACCTTTTAGAGCTTTATTGAGGGGGGAGAGATAGAGAGAGAGACAGAGAGAGACAGAGAGAGATGGAGAGAGAGAAAGAGAGAGACAGAGAGACGGGGGGGAGGGAGAGAGGGGGCCCGACGGGAGGAAAGGAGCGGAAATGAAGGGAAGGAACAGAGAGCCCACCCGCTTTTTAGGCTGGGACATCTGCGAAGGTTGATGACGTAATTAAAGACCAAACCCTTACAGGTATCATTTTGAAGTATGTTCAAAATGGTAAATAAATGTTGTAGAATGTCTAATGATCTTCCTAAACAACTACTCAAAGGCATTAACTTTTCTAGAAATCTGTCTGATATTGGTGTAGCAGGAGTCTTAAAAATTCTTATTAATAAAATCAAACCCGGGGCCAGGTATTGGGGTGAACACTGGATGATCAGAGAGACAGAACAAGCCACAGCTAACCTCACCTGGCCAACTTCTCAGCTGATCTTGTTTCCTCAGACTGGAAGTCTCTGTGTCCTCATATCCGAATGGCTCTCAGCTGAACTGTGCTCCAAAGCCTGAAAGCTTAACCAGCCAAATGCTTAACCAGTCAAATGCTTCTAGTTTCTGGTCTCCATGCCTTATATATCTTTCTGTTTTTGCCATCACTCTCTGGGATTAAAGGCTCACTTTCTGGGATTAAAGGTATGTCACCGTGCCTGGCTGTTTCCAATGTGGCCTTGAACTCAAAGAGATCCAGAGGGATTTCTGTCTCTGGAATGCTAGGATTAAAGGTGTGAGTGCCACCATTTTCTAGCCTTTGTATCTAGTGGCTATCTGTTCTCTGACCCCAGATAAATTTATTAGGGTGCACAATATTTTGGGGAACACAATACCACCACATATTGGGAAATGCAATTCACCCAGTGTAATGCCTTCTGGATTTCATTATGTGTCACCCAAAGAAGGAATATAACATTTCTTTTGCAGGCCCAAGAACAGACATCAACCCCGGCTGTTATAAACATTAATCACGTGATTCTCAAGCTTTTTTTCCTCCCATCAACATGACTTTTCAGACCACTGGTCATTGGTGTCACTGGTCATCTGAGAGCTACAAGATTCAGACTGTTATGTTTAAATTAAAATCCAAAGCACCCCAAGGTACAGGTGCACTGTGTTCAAGATGACAGCCTGGACTCAGCTCAGCATGAATTCTATCATGATAAACAGAAGGATTTCTAGCACTTCCTTTCAACATTCTTCAGGAACCTGTTTCACAGGTTTCTGGCTGCCAGGAAGAGCCACTTCCTTATCTCTCATTTATCTGGCAAATGGGGCATCTGACTCTCTATTGATAAGTACCTAAAGTGCATACAAAAGCAAATTCTAAACTTCAGGTTCTCCCAGGCCTCTTTGACAGGTAATATCAAAGTTCTCTATCCTAAATTTCCATGCTGTCTCAGTTCACAGGATCCCCCCCATCCCACCACACACACACACACACACACACACACACACACACACACACACACCCTGCAGCTACCTTTTTTTTTTTCTTTATAACCCATTTTTTTCTCTGCTCACTTTTTTCTTTCTGTTCCTGAAAAAGACAACCCTGGCACTTTCCAGTCTGCCCCTTTCCTCTCTGTCCTAGAGAGGTAGCTAGATGTGACAGCTTTGGATTTCCCAAAGTCTTACAGATATTTTCTCTCTCATATCTGTAATAAAAACCTTTTTTCCCAAGCAAGTATAAATTGTAAGAACTTTTAGGGAAACCCAGAAATAAAAGATAAAAGGAGAGAAAAACAAACAAACAATCAAACAAGATTAAAGGATCAGCAGACTGTACCATTCCATAGGCTACTGTTCCAGATTACTGAGAGAAAAGGGTGCTGCCAATCATGAACACTCATTACTCTTTCTCATCTTTCTGTCATGTTGCCTTTCCCTCCATGATGGACAACTATATTGACTCAAACTATAAGCTGAAACTATTTCTCTCCTAAGTTACTTTTGTCAGCTATTTGGGCACAACCATAAGAAAAGTAATTCATATAGGAATTGGCAGTAAGATGAGTTACTGTGATAAAACTGTCCCTTTGGTATCTATGTCTTTGGAATTGACTTTTGAGAGGACTGTGGAAGTGTATGGAAGTTTGGACAAGATAAGTCCTTCAGTCCTGTAAAGAGAGATAAATGGTCCATTCTATTAGGGTTTGGAAGGCCAGAAGAACTACAAATATTAAAGTCCTGATTCATGGAATTTCTGAGTAGAAAAGGGATGCTATAGAGAAATGGAAGGATGGGTGCTTGAGTTACATTGAAGCTGTATTCTGCCCCCTTACTGAGAACTTGCAAAATGCTAATTTTTAAAGTAATGAACTAGTTTCTTCATTGGAAGAAATTTAAAGGAAAGATGGCTTTGAGGTCATGAAATTCTAATGCTTGATGCTTTTATTTATAGCTATAGTGAAAGAGCAAAATGACGCAAAAAATTTGATATTTGGTTAGGAATGGAATATGAGCAAGTTTAAAGTTTGGCAGAGCACAGATAACAAAACTTCCATTGTTCATAAAGAGATTAATACCATTAAAGACACATTATTTTCTCCACAGGCATTATGGCATGGTACCCTGAGTACAAGATAATACTTACTGAAACTCCTAGCTTATTAGGATGGAAACTCATTTCACGGGAGAGTTGCTGAAATAAGAATGACATGCAGAGGGTCTCCCAAGCAATTGCTTCTATGGAAAGAAGCCATCACAGCAACTGTGCTCTAAGGAAGTCAAGCTGCATCTCAACCTGGCAGCAGAACATGGAAGGATTGTCATGTCATTCTGGTTTTATAGGCATGAAAAATATAAGAATGGGGTTTTTAATGGAGGCTTATGCCAAGGTTTAAGAAATATACTGAAGGCAGGAAATAGATGACAGTGTTGGAGTCTCTGGAAGGAAGTCCCAAGGAGTCATTACAGAAAGCTGATAAGGTAAAGTGTAAGTTGAAATAGAGATTCCAAACTGTAATACCATTAGAGGTCCAGGAATGAAAGCTCCTAACCTGAAGTGCTGCCAGCCTAGGAGACAGATTGCGTGTGCTGCAGGTAGCAGACTTGGAGGGGAGAGTCTATTCAAGACTTTGGATCACAACTGATTCTATCACAAGTCCCAGATACCTGCAGGGAGCTGCAGGTTTTCCTGTTAGTCTTTTTGAACTTTATTTTGCCTTGGTTTAATCATTGCTTTCTGGTACCCCATTCTTCTCTTTTGGAAGTGCCATTGTATCTTGGAACTATGTAACTTGATTTTTATTTTCTACCTCACACTTTAAGACATTGTCTTAAATTTCAAAAGAAACTTAGAATTTTCACTTTTGATCAATCTTGGACCTGTTACAGACTCTGGGGTCCTTTACAGATACATCAAGTATATTTTGCATTATGAAATATCCATAAGCCTATGTGGACAAGAGCTGAGAGGTTATTGTGACAAAAAGTCTGCTTTGACTATTAAGATTGTCAATTTGGCAGGTTCTAGAATCACTACAGGCAAGTCTCTTGTCATATCTTTGAAGTATTTTCAAAATTAGATCAAGTGAAGTAGAGATACCCAGCATGAAAGTTGGGGCAATATTCAGTGGTCTGAATCCCAGACTGTTTAAAAAGGAGAAAGCAAGTTGAGCTTTAGTATGCATCACTTTACTTCTTGACTATGGCAGAATTTTGAACAGTTAACCCATCTTCCTGCTGCCATTCCTTCCCTGCAGTGATGGATGATGTCTTCACAAAGTATGAACCAAATTTCACTCATCCCTTAAGATGCTTCTTTTCACACAACAGAGAAGTGACAATATTTGGTCTTTCTGCATACTATAGTTTTTCAGAGTTGTTTGTTTTTGGTAGTCTAGTCTATAGAAAATTTATTATTTTCTTCATTTCATATTGATGTTTACTTGCTCTTATTTTATGAGAAGTGAAAATTACAGTGGAAAAGAACGCAACAGACTTAATTTAAAATCTGATATGGTGCTCCTTACCTCTAGAGAGGATTCATTCTTGCTTCTGTCTATACATCTGTGGCCAGCAGCATGCTGGAACATTTAAACTAATTTTGACTTTAGAGACCATTTTGTGGCTGGGTATTATTTCCTTGGGGACCTGCCCATACCAGCTTTGCTGTTACTCTGATATGTGACATTTCAAGATCCCAGTGCTTGGAAAGGCTTACTTCCAAATACCTAATCTCTTACATTCCATTAAGATGTTGGATTCCTTCAAAATTAGCACATACAGAGAAAAATGCAGGCATAGGTTTACGAGCAGAAACATCTATATGACCTTCATCTTTTTTCTTGAAGTTTTTATGAATCAAAATTCCCATATACATTTTATCAGTTTTGAGGATAAGAACCTAAAAAAAAAAAATCCAAAGATGAGTAAATACATTTGTTTCTCTTTGTACTTCTTGTCTTTCTGATTTCATGAATGTAAAATTAGGAGGTATTGAGGTAAGAGTAGAGTTAACATAGCAGGTTATATATCCTAGTCTTGTAGTAGTTAACTGCTTAACATGTACAAGGCTCTGAATATGATTCTCAGTCAAAAAGAAAGTTATTTCCCTTTGGTGAATTCAACTTCAATAGCTGATCACTACAAAGTCATTGGGCTATCCTTCGTCTTTTAGCAATATGAGTTTGCTGCTTTTCTGTTATTATCTTTCTTTCTCATACTAGTCTACCAGGAGTCTTTGCTCCTTCTTTGTTGATGTTGTCTCTTCATAAAGTTTCTAATGATGCTCAGTGTTCTAATTGCCTTTGACTGCAGTTGTGTATCATGTGTGATGAAACTTTATCCATGGGATTTTTCTAGCTTTGGTGATAGATTCCTCTGAATCTGTCTCTTACATTCTTGATACAAATAAGCAAAAGAAATGTAGTAAATTCTAGCCTTGTCTCTTTTGGGAAAAGTGGAAGAGTAGATTGTTCTCTAAAGGCTACTGGATAGCCAGCATACTCCTCGAAACTTAGCTAAAGCTGGTCCCTTCTGTGCTTCCACATGAAGTGAATATCTATAAATCTTTCCCTGTATTACTCACCAGAAACTTACTTCACTTTATAATTTGTTATTTCCTTAAGAAAAATTGGCTTTTAGAGTTCGTTTTGTGAAGTTCTTATAATAACTTATTACTTAGTGAGGACCCAGAGTTTCTCTTACTGTTTTCCTAGAGAAACCCTTTGAAGTAGAAAGCCAAAGATAATCTTATAGCAACCTTCAGTTTGACTACTTCTTCACCCTTGGAGTCACTGTATCTCCCTCTGGATAATGTCTCCTCCACACAGCAGATTATTTGTGTCTCTGCACCATGTGCCATATAACAGCCATTGTCCATATTTATTAATATTATATAAATGTGAATGACTATCACAATGTGATTATTCTTCTGTACTGAGCTGTAATATAGTTGAATGGGAATGGCCCCTTTGAACCTAGAATCGATGAAGGATGTTCATAGGGAACGTAAAAATCCCAACCCTACCTATCCTTTCAGAGCTATACTCCTGTAGTATGCTACAACTGTCTTATATTCTTTATATTTCTCAAGGATGTAGTTAAGTGTATCATTTACATTAATCAATGAAAAACACTGTTCTCACTTAATAAAAGGACATTCATATTTGAAGACTGATTTTTGAATGAAATTAGGAAAAATGACAACAGCAATATGCCCAGACTTCAGCCTCCTGCTGAAATAATGCTTCTATGTTTGAACACATAAAAACTTCCATTTCATGGTCTTAGGTTGTTTGAAATTTATGATAGTTGATGTCACACACAGAGCAGCAGTTAGTAGCTACAATAGAAAAAAACGCTAAGCAACTGGGCTAGCAGCCCTCTTTCTACAAAGCTCAAGAGGAGTTCTGCAGTCTTGTTTCTTTGCTTGTCCTCAACCTCTTAGTTCTTCTTTCAGTTCTGCAGTCACATTTCAGTGCTGGATATCAGAACAGCTTCAGGACTTCCCTGTCTCTCTTCATCAGGAGACTAGCAGGCAATTGTCTTCATTTCTGGATTGCTAGAGCTTTCAGGGTGAGTACATTTCCATTTGAGGCAAGCAGTGCTTTGCATAGTGTAAACTTTGGGTATCATGTGTCTACACTAGATCCTGTGATTAAATAATAAACCAGCATCATTCCTGTGTACCTTCACTGTTTTCTATTAAATCTATAATTAGCTTCTGTTTCTTATGTGGACTAGATGAGTGCCTCCCTCCATGGATCCTTGTGAGGATGGATCTAAGAACAAGATAGACAAAATTATGGGTTTATAACAAATGTCAGAAAGTGGTATTTTCAAATTTGACTCAGACATATAGCATATAATAACTTATCCTTTGGGCCTCTTAGTGATTGGAAATATAATGGTTTCCCTTTTAAACTCTACTACTCAGGGTAATGTGATTTATTAAAAATTTGTTGTTATTTTTTTTCAGTAATATGAAACAAGTCACAGAACATAGAAATATACTAGCCATACTTTAATTAGTAATATTTAAATATATAAATATAACAAGATGTAGTATTACTTACATGAAATTAAAATATCTCCTAAATTGAATCACTGATTTAAAGTACAATTTGTCTTTGGCAACAGTATATTTATTATTTTTTTATTTTTTTTATTATTGTTTGTTATCAGTACATTTAAAACATTTTCCCACACTTATCCTTGAGTTGATTTCCCCATACTCAATATTAAATTCGCTCTTCATCAGTGTGAGCAGGGACTTCGGTGTTCTGATCGACCTCTGATACATTGATCATTCAATGGTAACTATTCCAATACTATACTGACATACAACTGAATTAGAAACATGTAAGAAAAACTAAGATTATCCACTGGTTTTCATTTTTAGTCAGACTTAATATATTCTCCTTTCACCAACTCTCTGTGGCTTGTTCAACAGACTTTTAGGAAGCTAAAGTGTAAGATGAATTGCTAAACGGTCTTATTAATAGAAAACCCAGGACCAGATATTAGGGTGAAAACTGAAAGATCAGAGAACAAGCCAGCCATGTCTTACTTTAGGAAATCCTCAGCCTAAGATAGCTACTTCCTGTGTACTCATGCTTATATACCTTTCTGTATCTTACCATCTTACTTCCTCTCTCCACCCAGCTACATCCCTTCCTCTTTCCACCTAGCTTTATCACTTCCTGTATGTCTGTCCAGACCTCAAGACCTCTATGATTAACTAGTGCTGGGATTAAAGGCATGTGCCACCATGTCTGGTTCTGTTTCCAGTGTGGCCTTGAAATCACAGAGATCCAGATGTACCTCTGCCTCCCGAAGGCTAGGATTAAAGGCGTGGGCTACCACTGCCAGACCTCTATGTTTAATATAGTGGCTGGCTTTATCCTCTGATCCCCAGATAAGCTTTATTGGGGTACACAAGTAAAATATCACCATAGTAAAGCTTGTTTCTTAATCTATACATTCCAATATTATGATTCATTCATTTATATTTATGTGTGTGTATACACACTCATGCATTTTTTGAGTTTTCAAAATACATGAAATTATAAAACCTTAGACTTAAAATGTTTTAATCGGGCTGGAGAGATGGCTCAGAGGTTAAGAGCACAGACTGCTCTTCCAGAGGTCCTGAGTTCAATTCCCAGCAACCACATGGTGGCTCACAAACCATCTGTAATGAGATCTGGCGCTCTCTTCTGTATACATAATGAATAAATAAATCTTTTAAAAAAAATGTTTTAATCACTTGTTCTAATACTCATTACTTGAGGAAATCTATAAAGCAGTCTTGACTTAGTAATTTAAAGAGAACACATGAATTAGATGTTGGCCACTTTACCCCTTAGTCTTTTGCAAATCTTAGAAGTATGAATATATTGACTTTACTTTTTATTCCTAAAAAATTAAAAAAAAAACTAATCAATAAGCTGAAGATGTGGTGTATTTAATAGAGCTACGTGCAGGAGTGTAATCCAAGTATTCTAGATGTAGAGGATGAATATTAGAAGTCCAAGATCATCTTTCAGTTATCTAGTTTGAAGCTATCCTGCATTATATAAGATGTCTTAAAATAATCAGTCAAGCAAAAAAACCCAAAAATTAATAACCCAATAGATGGTTATTGACAAAATATACAGTCTTCCTTGAAAGATACCAGGTCCATATGAGGAAAAAAGGTGACTAAAAGTGATATGTTTAAATCAAGTTAAATGCCAAAGAGAGATAAAATTAAATAAAATAAAATAATGAAAAAGATACCAAATATATTACCATGGATTATCTGAAATCAGAAATTGTGTCTGTCTCTTTACAGTTATTGAAAAATGCTTAACAAAGAAAGAAACAAAAGAGGAACATCATTCCAGGAAGTCAAACCTCAAGTCTGTCTAAGTATCTAAGGAATCATTAGATGACAGGTCCCCTAGCCATTGCTCAGCCAAAAACCAGACACTGATCTCAAAGTAAAATATACATGAATCATGGTCTTGAAAGAGCATGAAAGTCTCAGTATCCTATAAAACTAAATTCTTAGAGGCAGGCGGATCTCTGGAAGTTCGAGGTCAGCCTGGTCTACTGAGCGAGGTCCAGGAAAGGCGCAAAGCTACACAGAGAAACCCTGTCTCGAAAAACCAAAAAAGAAAAAAAACTAAATTCTTAATGTTTCTATTAATAATAGTCAGTGAATGTTGCCAATGTGTTTTCACTACAAATAAGAATAGCCTACTTGAAATCGATCAGTGAATTTAGCTTTGCAGTTAATCTAGAATCTTACAGCAATTTTTACATCAATTCATATTCCCTATATGGTCCATTCCCATTTCCTTAGGATTATAATCTCTTTCTATGATTTCTCTTGAAGGTTTGGCCAGCAATGGTTTCTAAGCCTCAGAAGAGGTGACTCTACTTGTCATCATTTCCAAATAATGAGACCTCTGTTTCAACCATTTGCTGAACTTTCAATGGTTAGTCTGCAATGGTAATATTTTTTACATTGCTTTGCAAAATAATCTTCAATTTTTCTTCTATGTTAGTAACTTCACTGATCCCTCTTACTTTTATCTTGCATGTCAGGTTTAGTAGCACTTCAGCATCAGGATATTAGAAACCAGTATCAACCCTGAATATATGCCCAATTACAGGTGGTATATTCATGAAGGAATATAGTATAAGAATGATACTTAAGTGCTGCAATGTACTACTTTCCTTTTATAAAATTATTTATTTTCTTTTTGAGATTAAAATATAGTTTCACCATTTTCCCCTTTTCTTCCACTTCTGGCCAAACTCTCCCATATACTTCTTTTTGCTCTTTTGAATTCATGGTCTCTATTTTAATTAATTTTTGATATACATATATTGTGTGTTTGCATGTGCATATGTATTCCAAAAAACATATATATGTATAAAATATATATTTTATATGTATATAAAATATGTGTTTTGTGCATATGTGTATGTATATACATAATATGTATATGATATATGTGTGTGTTTGTATGTGTGTGCGTGTTTGTGTATTTCAAAATATGTAAGTATAACCTTACAAGTCTAATGCTATGGGATTGTTTTCAGGACTAACCATTGAATTCAATTGGTATTGATTAACGAATTGGTGTGTTCTTCCCTAGGGAAGACTATTTCTCCCACTCTCAGCCATGCTGATTTGACCCTAGTTTTTTTGAAGGGACAAGGCCTCCAGAGCTTTCCCTAATAGTTCTATAATTAGACTGAAGATCTTCTAGACAAGAGAGAAATCATGTCTGGTACTGGAAACCTAGGCACTCAAGCCAGCGACTCAAGAATAGTGGTCAAAGATCTTGGTGCAGAATCTACAAATATACTTTACTAAGTGAGCATAATCTTTAACTGCATTCCAAATATTTGTCCTTATTATATCCACAGGTAAGTATAAGCCTTACTTCTATTATAACAGATGGAGAGCACTACAGAAAACCACAACCAGAGGTGATGAGGCCTAGAAGAGCCTGTCTGCTTGTGTATTGGGCCCTAGATAGAACCCAAACAACTACATTCTCTTTTCACAAATCCAGTATGGGCCCAGCAATTTTTCTCTACATCCTCTAATCCAGAGGAAATGGCACAAACAAAATAATTGTAAGGCTATCTGGAAAGGTCATAATGAATCATACTATCAACTATTTACCTACAAAAAAACTTATAAAACACTTAAGTCTATGTGTAAATATACATATAAAGTTTAAATGAACTTTTCTCATCTGGGCTGACAGTGTTTCCTCCAATAACTGAAGACCACCTAACAGAAATTCCAAATCCATCATAAGAATCCCTTTTTTTTGTGATGTTTATCATAGTTGTCCAAGAGACTTCAAAACCATACACAACCTACTGCTATTGCCTCTGGTTGCCTGCAAGATGTTGAAGGCAATTCTTTAGTTCAGCAGACACCATGCACATGGTACAGGTCCCAGTGGACCTGAGCAGGAACTGACCTGAGTGCTTCCTCCATGAGCATTAGCTTCATGGTACCAGAAGGGAACATCCAAGCTTCCAAATGAGGGAGGCAACCAATATCCTACCCAGCTATGATGCCAAAGAACCACAACATTGACCAAAATGGCAAAATAGTCCTATGGGTGCATTAGTGATGTTTGCAGGAACCAATAGCTCTCTAGTTAGACTTACTACATATTCAACAAGATGTCTGGGCCTAGAAACATAGCAAAACATGTAAGGCTAGGTAAGTCATAGATCTTGGAGGAGAATCCAACTGACATTTTACTTAAGCGGCATAATCCCTATTTACATTATAAATATGTGTCCTTATACCCAAAGATCATTGTAATTCTCATCAAAGAAACATCCTTTAGAAACAGATGGAGAGCACTACAGGGAACCACAACCAGTCAATATGCAGATGCCTGAAGCACAGTTCCACAGAGTACATCTACAAAAGTCTCCTATCCCTTAAACTCAGGGAACACTGCAGAAGAGTGGAAAGAAATATTGCAAGAGCCAGAGGAGCAAAGAGGAGCTGTGAGATTGTCTGCCAGTAATGTCAGAAGTTATACTCATAAAGTCTCACCAATATGACTGTCTAAACATGAGCTTAATGAGGAAGAAATCAATAGACAAGCTAATGTGGAGAGGTAAAGCTCAGGAGGCCTCAACCCTACACAAAGAACTAAAGGCAACTACAGAATGCTGAGGGCAGGAGGATATTCTTCTCCAGGGAAGAGGATACAATTGATTATCCAATAGCAAATGGTCATTCCTGAAAACAAACATGCAAGTGACATTATTCATATTGAGAAGGTTACATGTATGTGTGTGTGTATATATATACATATACATATATATGTAACAACATTTAATGAAAAATAGATTATGTGTTTGAAAGAGATCAAATAAGGGTATATGAGATTGTTTGGATGGAAGAAAGAGAAGGAAGAAAGGATATAATCTCAAAAATAAAAGAAAAATTAAAAAGTAACTAAAACTTTAAAAAGACAAACAAAAGTTTAAAATAAAAAATAACATAAAAGAAAATAAATTTATTACATTAGCAGTTAATGCTTTGTCTTGGAGGCATTTATGTGAAATATTATTAAGTAAATAAATAATTGAACTATCACAGCTTCTTTACTTAGCTATGACATGCATAAAGTTTAGAAATGATTTCCATCCTTACAAGAATAATGAAGCACATTAGAATAAGTGACTTGTTGGACCATCTCAGAAATGAGATGTCAGTGCTTTTGCCTCTTTAAATTGGAGAGATGGGCAGATATAGAGAACAAGTAAGGAAAACCCAACTAGAGGAGACACTGGGTAGACCAAAGGCCCGACTATTTGAGAGAAGCTGGAAAGCATGGGAGTACAGATGGGCACTTGATACACAGAGTCAAACTTTGAAAAATAAACAAAAAATTGTGCTAGAGATATTGGCTCAGCTGTTAAAGGCTAGGCTTACAACTAAAAATATAAGATATGATCAAAAGACATGACAAATCTAAACCCTGCAAATAAATATGTCAATGACCACTTATTGAGAGAACAAGTGATTTTTAATAAATAAAAAAATTTGGAGCCAAATATCTGGGAGCTGTTGAGTTACTGATACACAGAGCTGCAGTTACATGTACAGCAGACACAGAGTAAGACAAAAACAAAATTCACACTGAGGCAGTGTTTAAAATCCCAAAAGCTAAACAAAGGGAAAGTTTTGAAAACAGCTGTCAGTGGAAGGTAGAGGGAGGCCCTTGTCACTAAGAACAAATTTAAGAATTATGTTTTGTTTTGTTTATCATACATAACTATGTATGAATATGGGCATCTGGTATATGTAGTTTTTTTAAAGAAAAAATGTAAATTTGTGTGTTTATAAGAAGAAAACTTTTACTTCAAATGTGACTGAAAGTCAAACATAGTGCTAAAAAGCAAAGGTACAAAAATCAAATCAGAAAAAGAAGAGACTGAATTGAGTGTGGCATACCTGTCTTGTACAGTGTATGATAAGAGAGTCAGGTGTGCAAAATAACAAGACAAGGAAAAAAAAATGAGCCAACAAAGCATGGAGATGGACTAAATTTTCTAGTTACCCCTTGATCTATTCCAATGTAATTCCAGGCCAAAAAAAAAAATAGCAATTCAGTGAGAGACAATAGCATATAAAGAAGTAAAATGACCTGGTGATGGTAGCGCACGACTTTAATCCCAGCACTTGGGAGGCAGAGCCAGGCAGATCTCTGTGAGTTTGAGGTCAGCCTGGTCTACAGAGAGAGATCCAGGACAGGCACCAAAGCTACACAGAGAAACCCTGTCTCAAAACAAAACAAAACAAAAAAAAACAAAAAAAAAGAAGTAAAAAGAGTAATATGGACTTTGAGGGCCATGTATGAGGAGGGCGACACTGCTGTACAGTACAAAATCTGCAAGTCAATGGTATTTCATCCTGTGAAATTATTCCAAGTATAAATTAGGAACTGTAGCATATCCATTAAACTTTTATAAACAAAAGATATTATTGGTATACTAGGGAAGAGGGGAAAAATGAATCATTTAAAACATGTGTCCAAAGCCTGAAAAGTCAGAAAAAGTAAGAAAGGACCCAAAGTAATGGATAGCAAATTGCCATAAGCACAATGTACATGACTGAAGACAGTCAATAATCATTTTATATATGATTTGAAAATTTCAAGTAAACAAAAAACATGGAGAATATCAAACTCAAGTAGTTAAACAAAAACTCAATAATAAATTATGAAAAATATCACTTTACATAAAGTAATGTGATAGGATATCATTAGAAGTTTGAATAATGCCCTCACTGCTCTGAATCAAAGGAAATCTGCCATGGAATAATAAATTCAAATATTCATTAAAAAAGAAAATTATTAGAAAGAAGCAGGGCTTCTCTGAAGGTCAATTATTAAATAACATCCTTGCTCTTCAAAATTAAATATCTGATATGAAAACTTATAAAGCTTCAAAAACTCCAAATAGACAAACTGCTTTTCACAATTGTACCCTCTTTCCACAACTAGAAATCCACAAGTCTGACACAAGGAGAATGCCATTGATATGGATGGTACTAGTACAAAGTGCATCCACTCTATTCTAGTTTCTGTGGAACACGCACAGAAGTAGACCATCTCATGGAAAAAAAGAATTTTCTTCATATATTTTGGAAACATTAAAAGCATGCCTTCAGATTACATTGGAATTATAGTAATATCTGTGTAACAGAAAGATGGATGCATTTTCCTATGTTTGGCAAAAAATACCCTTTGCCCTCTCCATCTAGACACTATAAAATAATATATGTAGCAAAAAAGAAACATCTGTGTTTAATCTAAGGATAATGAAATGTAGTTGTTAGATGGAAAATGATAGCATTAAAATGCAATGATTAGAAAAGAATGGCATAAAATGGTGACTAATGTGCACCTGAGAAAATTACAGAAAGACAAGCCACATAAGAAAAACAAAAAAACACGTGTAAGAAGAAAAGGATACACATAAGCAAAACAGAAAGACAAGTCACTTAAGAAAAGTGGTTACAAAAGCTGGAGCAAAATCAGTAGAGTAGAAAACAGGAAAATGAGACATAAAAAAAATAAACAGTGTGATGATTGTCTTAGAGCGTCTACTGTTGTAATGAAACATCATGACCAAAAGCAGCTTTGGGGCAAAGGATTTTTTATAGTTCCACATCACAGTCTATCACTGAGGGAAGTTAGGGCAAGGACTCAAATAGGACGGGAACCCAAACAGAGGCAGGAAGTAATGCAAATACTATGGAGGAGTTGCTGCTTATTGACTTTCTAAGTTTGTTTTCTTATTATATATCTGAGCATCACCTGCCCAGGAGTAGCACCACCCATATTTGGCTGGGAACTCCCTCAATACTAAATAAGAAATTGCACCAGATGCCTGCGCACAAACCAACGTGGTGGGAACATTTTCTCAAATGGATCTCCCTCTTCAAAAATGACTCTAATACTAGCCAGCATATTGATACTGTGGGCAGGCTACTTAATGAAAAAGAGAAGAAATATCTAACATTAAATATAAAGCAGGGAACATGCATTGAAAATATCTCATAAGCTTGATGATTTAGGTAAAATCCATTTTTAAAATATATCATGTAATACAACTAAAAAGAATATAAACTTATTTTTATGGTGGAGATATTAAGTAGACACAGATGAATAGGAAATCGTAGCAACTCATCAAATGACAGTTTATCAAGTGACTGAGAAACAGAATCTCTACATCTCCCACAGAAAATTAAAACAAAAGTTTGCTTTTTTAACTTCTTCATTGAGGGTAGCAACACTTTAGTAGCAAAATCAGAGTGGCATAGGAAAGGAAACATATCAACACCGCACTCAGAAGGTCATGCCTTTTAAATTGTCCTATTGTTTATTTCTGGAAAATACAATGCATTATTTCAAATACAATGAATTTTAGGTAACTAGTATTATAGTAAATAAAAATGTAGATTATGATATATTAGGGAAAACTTCTATCTTTTTTAAAGAAGTGTTATAAAAATCTAGTCTATTTCATGCCCCAGTACCTCTTCCATATCCAACAGATACTTGGTATCTTTCAAGCTCTGTATCTCAGGATGCTAAGCAAAGCAGATTGAAGCCTGGTAGCTTTTAATCTCATGCACTTCTGAATTTGACTATCACCTGAAGGAGCCCAGGCTGGGCACTGAACTCATAAAATACCTGAAGCATGATCTTCTAAGCTTCTCTGGTTTCCATAACATGAAGACGTACACTCAGACATTATTCCAATTGTATATCTAAAGAAGTATCATGTACCTCCACACACACACAACACACTTTTAACTATTACCCCATCTTGAAATATGACATGGAGCATTGATTGTCATTAATACAACACAGCAGTTCTTTATAGTCCACAAGGTAAGAATTCAAGTATTCTATTATGATTTATTAAGAAAATAAAAATAATGACTAGTTCGATTCTAGACCTAAGGTTCTTCCTGTTCTAAATAAATAGCATGTGGTCCTTCAACAGTGTTACATTTGTCCTGGCATAAGGTCATGGACCACATTGGTCTTCAATCAATATCTACTAGAATCTTTCATTCTAAATAATTTCCCTTGATATTGAGCCTGTTGAGAATGGCTTTTCCATGTCCTTCCAGAAGACACTACTTATGTTCTCTTACTCAAGACAGTTCAACTCATTCCCAAATAGGACTCTAATATATGTCATGGTTGAGGCATCTAATTACATCCTGAGTTTAGCTGAATTTTAAGCAAATTGCCCGAGTCAGTAAAGAGCTTTCTGTATACGCATAAGGACCTGAGTTGGCCCCTGTCAGTGCATGTTAAAAGAAATCTGGACATGATAGTGTGTATCTGTAATCTTCGTACTAGAGAGGTAGAGACAGTGGATTTTCCTTGTCTGACTGTCAAGTATACTTAGCTAAATGTGTGATCTCCAGATTCAGAAAGACACCCCATCTGAAAAATATAGGTAGAAATAAACAGCATTGACTGCTGTCTTCTACAAAAACAGGTACTTGCACACACACACACACACACACACACACACACACACACACACACACACCAGTCTTGCACTGTGTATATAAACTCAATACAAATATACAGTACATACACATACTACATACCAGTGTTTCTCAACTTCCTAATGCATTGACCCTTTAGTACAGTTCCTCATGTTGTGGTGATCCCCAGCCATAAAATTATTTCCATTGTTACTTCATAACTGTAATTTTCCTACTGATCACTGTCGCAGTTGCTAAGACCATTGGAAATGTGTTTTACAATGGTCACAACCCACAGGTTGAGAAACTCTGCTACATATACACATGCACATCTATAGAACTAGCAGATATTTCTCTTCCCCTGAATGATGTGCAGCAAGAACAAAATATAACTGATATCATTCTCTCAAAAGACCCATCCAATCATGCATTATGATTAAAATCTAGGCATGTTCATAATGCTGCTGTTTTTCCCACACCAGAACAAGGGTAAAAAACACCAGATTTTTCCAAAACAGCAAATGACCTTTCAAAAAGTATGACATCCAAGATGATAACTGTTTTACAGAGATATAGAAAATAGTAATTTTTTTCATTAATTCAAATTCACTACTGATATTTTATTGCCAAGTGATTTCTTACTTGAATTTAGCTATAGTGGTATTTTTCCTTTGCAGGATAAATTCTTGGGCAATCTCAACATCCTGGAGAGCGGAGCGGATTAGAAGCTGAAATAGAAAAATAAAATAATATAAAGAAGTCTTCAAGAGCATTCAAAGTAGAAGCAAAAGATCCATGCATTGAACATACTGCTTTTCCCAGAGGTTATCATGCATATTGATGTACACATCAATCATACTCCAAGTCCCAGTGATCGTATGTATTCTCAATGTATATTGGATAGTATTATGTTAACTTGACACAAGCAATAATCATCTGAAAGGGAGGAAACTCCATCAAGAAAATGTCTCCATAAGATTAGGCTGTAAGGAATTTTCTTAATTAGTGATTGAAGGGAGAGAGCCAGTCCATCATGGCTGGTAGAATCCCTAGGCTGGTGGTAGTGTGTTATACAAGAAAGGGAGCTGAGCAAGCCAATTATCAGCACCCCTCCAAGACCTCTGCATCAGCTCCTGCCTTTAGATTCCTGCCCTTATTTGAGTTCCTGTCCTGACTTCCTTCAGTGATGAACAGTGATGTGGAAGTGTAAGACAAATGAACCCTTTCTATTCCAACTTGTTTTTGGTCACGGTGTTTCACCACAGCAATAGTATCCCTAACTATGACAAAATTTTGTAAGATTAAGCTCTATAGAACACAATTTTGGGAAATTACCTTCCTGTTAGTTACATTATGAAAACTTATCTTTGACTCCTGCCAGGGAACTGGGTAGACTGACCACAGATCTCCACCTTCCACTCTCTTCCTCCAGACACACCCCACAGTTTCACCTCCAGCTCTGTAATACAACATATGCTGCAACCTTTCGTTCCCCCCATTATCTCCAACTCCTGAGGAAACCAATGACCTTCCCTCCTGTCCTTCCTTCCCCACTCCTTGCTTTAACCTACTCTGAAATTTCAGCATGTAGTCCTATTAACCCTTAGACTAATCCTACCAGAGAAACAGATATGTTGACTGTGGATATTCACTACTCCTTTTGTTCCTTCATTCCCAGTGCCCCCAGTCTCACCCCCAGCTCCACATCTGATAGGGGAATAATATTCAAAATACACAAACATCTCAAGAAACTTCATATCAAAACAAAAAACAATTCAATGAAAACCGGGGTACAGATTTAAATAGAGAATTTTCAATAGAAGAAACTCAAGAGGCTGAGAAACATTTTAAAAAACATTTAACAAATTAAACCATCAAGGAGATGCAAATTAAAACTATGTTGACATTTTATCTTACACCTGTTAGAATAAATAAGACCAATAACACAAGTGATGTCTCATGCTTGTGAGTATGTAGAACAAGGGTGGCAGTCCTCCATTGATGATGGGAATGGAAACTTGTACAGCTACTTTGGAAATCAATATGGTGATTCTTCAGAAAGTTGGGAATTGATCTACCTCAAGATCCAGCTATACAACTCTTGGACATACACCCAAAGGGTGATTTATCCTAACAAAGCACACTTGCTCAATCATGTTCATTGCTGCTCTTTTCATAATAGCCAGAAACTAGAAACAACCTATATATTCCACAACAGAAGAATGGACAAAGAAAATGTGATACATTTACACAATGGAGTATTACTCGGCTCTTAAACAATGACATCATGAAAAACGCAGGCAAATGGATAGTACTAGGAAAAAATCATTCTGAGTGAAATAACCCATACCCAGAAAGATAAATATTGCTATGTATTCACTTATATGTTGTTAATAGCCATGAAATAAATGATAAGAAAATTATAATCCATAGTGCTCAGAGAAGTCAGGTTAAGTGGAAATGACTAGGAGAGACACATGGATCTCTCTTTGGGAGGGGAAAACAGAATAGAATAGATTTTATGGGTGAATTGGTAATGCAGAGACAGAGAGATTTTGGAATACATAGTCCTAAATGATATGGTTCCATCAAATCCCTCCCCCTCAGAGCTCAGAGAACTGAGGTGGTCTACTGTACACACATTATATATATATTGATATTGTTAGAAAATGCTGTATGTATATTTCTAATCTTATTCAGGATATTGTACTTATATAGTTCATTTAACAATGTAATACAATTTGCTAATCCTTGAATGTTATTATTACCAACTATTAGGATATAAAGAAATGAAAGTTAGTAGTTAGACATTACAGTTGAACTTGTAGTCATACTAGATATGTTTTCAAAGTTAAGCAGAGATATATTTTAGATAGACAGGTCATCTTCAAACCCTTCAGAGACCTATAGAATATGGCATTTAAAATGTTTTAATAACTTAGATTTTTTCTTTTTTACGACTATGAGACATGTCTGCTTCTTGTAGCACCAATCTACTTCAGAGAAGATATGGGCATTGAAGAAAACTGTATATGGAGTTAACTTTCATTGTGGCAAAAGTTAGCTAATGGGCAACAAAGTGTCCTCATATCAACTGATAAAAGTATGCTATCCAAAATGAACAAACAGGACACAAAACAAAGGACTACCAATCCTTGCCAAATGTGGTTGCAGCTTTAGCAACAGGCATCCTCTGATGCCAGGACATTATGGCACATTGCTGAAGTGGCTTTGTAATCTGAAAAAGGTACAGTGCCCCTTTCTTTGAAGGCAGCTGAACAGGCAGGGGACTGATGGCTTCTGGTGTTCAGTGGAACAGTAGCTGAGACAGTTATTCTTGAAAGAGTAACTAGGCTGATGGAGTCTAACCTCTCAATGGTAGACTGGCATTTAATAAAAGAGATGAAGCTACCCATAAGCCGAGAAGATAGACAGCCAAATTCCAAAAACACCAGCAATTTCCAGAATTTAAAATCCTGAATCATGACAGGACACTGGTGGAATACAGGTTTATCTGGTACATGGAATACTAGCACCAAAACTGAGGTCAAGCTGTAGGTCTTGTGTACATCCAACTTCAAAAATGAATCTGTCAGATATGCTAAGCCTATAGGCTGAAGATGATGCCCTAACATTGCAGAGAAACACTGAGTGACTGCAGGTAGCTGGCTGTTTCTTTTAACTCAATTTTTTTTGGAACTCACTTGTTTGCACTTCCTGTTTTACTAGGTAATATTATTTTCTTCTTGGGTTTCTGAAGGAGTTGAAGATTAGATAGTTGCAGTAACAATTTTCCTTGTTAAGAAATTTCAGAAAAGAAACTCACTAAGAGGTGTAAATTGTATAAGTTTGAAGAAATCATAGGATAGTTTTCTGTTGGTAATATAAGTTAGGATAGAAAGTGAATTAGGTACATTTTGGACTTATCAAAATGGATAAATAATGGAATATTTTCTCTGAATTTGTCAAATACAAATAGACTAGACATTGTTGATGTATTTAATGCTTGTATATATTGTATGTAGTTATTGTACATATTGTATATAGTTTTTCTTATATTAGTTATAACTTTATTATTCTTTATGTTTATTAGACAAAAAAGGGGAAATGTGATATTTTATTTGTATGTTAATAAATAAAGTTTTCTTTGAGATCAGAGAAAGTAGCAAGCCATTAATACAAGTCAGGCAGTGGTAGCACATGCCCTTAATCCAATCACTTGCTAGGAAGGGTCTCTGTGTGTTCAAAAACACACTAGGGAATAGCCAAGCATGTTGACACATGCCTTTGATCCCATTACCAAACATACAGACCTGGAGGTCTGTACAGACAGGCTAACAAGGAAGTGAGGTAGCTGGGTTAAGAGCCAATGAGAAAGCAGAACAGCAAGGCAATAAAGGCACAGATCAGACAGGAAGTAGCCCCTTTTGGTAGCTGCAGACCTGGAGAGGTAAGGTTGGTGGCTATCACTATTTCCCTGATCTCTATGGCTTTTACACCTATATGTGGCTCCATGTTTCTTATTTAATAAGACCATTTAGAAATTTGTCTACAGTGGTGGAAATAGTGTAAGAGCCAGAGGAGTTGGGGGGCACCAGGAGAACAACAACCTCTAAGTCAACTGAGCAAAGCTCAAACAAACTAGGAGTCTAAAGCAGAAAAAATAGGTCTCACATGTGTCAACACCAAGTCTCTGTATATATCTTGCCTATATATATATAGGCTTTCAGTTTAGTATTTTTATGGGACTCCTGAGTTTTTGAACAAATGGTTCTCTGATTCTAGTGTCTTTCCTTGGGGCCCTTTTTCTTCTGTTGCTTTGCCTCCTTCAGCTTTGGTGCAATGGTGTTTGTTTTATCTTACATATTTTTTAAAATTACGAACACTTTTTTCAATTTTATACAACGTTATTTTGATTATATCCACCCTCAACTTAAGTCCATACTCATCTCAAATCCACCCCTCAAGTCTCTGTCATCTCCAATTTTGTGTCCTGAATGTAGCTTTTTAAAAAATTTAAAACAATGATTGAAAACAGTCTAAAAGAAAAAAAAGATATAGCCCATCATCAATTTAGTGTTGCCTATGTGTTCATGGGCATAGGATCATGCAGAGCAACATGATAGCCAATAGTTCTGCAGTAAGGGCTGGGACCTCATAAGTTACTCTCCCATTTATGCTGGAAATTTTACTGGTCTTGTGTTTTGCAGATCTTGCATATGTCATGATAGCTAAGAGTTCCTATTTGACAATTATCTTTTATATTATGAATCATAGCATTTTATTTAAAATGTATTATATATGGTATATAACATCAAACATACACACACATACACACACACACACACACACACACACACACACACACACACACACACTGTTTTTTTAACCAAATATTTAATTTGAGTGCAAAATTCACATGTTCAGTCAATCTCATGTTCCTGGCAAAGTCCTTTGAAGTGATTACTACGTTGGAAAGTAAAATCAGTTTCATAAATACAAAAAATATTTAAAAACAATGCCTGATGAGGTTTAAAGCCATCCAGCAGGAATTATGTCCATGTACATGCACATAACAAGAAAGGAAAATCAGCCTGTGTTTAATATTTATATTGCTTGTCAGTTTGCAGGAAAATTGACTCTTAGGAAAATTGATGTAGAAAATATAACTCTGAAATAGTTTAGGCTTCATAGCTCCTATTCATTTAATTCTTTTCTGAAAAATAATTGTCTTTAATTTAAAACAAAAACTATGCTAAATTCAGTGGCTCTCAAAATGAATCCTCACTAGTATCAGAAGTCATAAGTGTCACAAATTTTTGTGACAAGTGAAATTGAAATATCAGAAGTCTTCTACCTTTGAGGGAATCATTTGCTTAATTAGATATTTGGTCTGTTATAAAAATTTAGAGAGGAGCACAAAATGGCTCAATTCAGTAAGCACACCTCAAGATTGCCACCAAAGACCACCTCATCTTCTTACTTTTATCTTCCTTATTGAACCAGAATTTCTGAAAAATGATAAATTTCGATGTCAGTACATTCAAATATATTTATGATACCTAATTGACCCTGTAAAAACATTAACGTGAATTGATTGTTGTTAGTATTTTATGAGTATCTGCACCACAAAAGGACAAATTTGGATTCACTCTCTGTCTCTCACCTTCTCACTCTCTGTCAAATTATATAGTGAAGGAAAGAATTTGTCATATGCCACCCGGTCTTTCATGGAATTTTGAGTAAACTTTTATTCACTCTGAATTACATGGTCTGTATGACTTGGTAGTATTAGCAGCATCAATGAGCTAAAACAGAATATCAAGTAGAATAAATCACAATGGCATGGTACTTTACAGATTTAGCAACAAAACACCACTTCTTCAACCTGTGGTATCTTTCCTATCTCTTCCATTTATATACCTTGTCACATGCCAGCTCACATGGAGGAGTGGATTGGCATTATACTGCAGCCTATTTGGCAAATAAATGTAGTCTATAGAACAGATCTATTGAGAAAATAATCTTGCTAACAGCTACTCATGGGAATTTGTAAGAAGCTCTACTAATATGAAGCTAACTATGAGTATCACTACTTGAGTTATTAAATCCAAACTAACCAATTAGCTCCCAACTGTATGACTCATAGGAGCTGTACTGTGAAAAATCTGTGTAGTCTTAATAGTAGTGTTAATTTTATTTATTACATGGCAACAGAGAAGTGGTAAATATCTAGTCTGCTATTTGTACAGAATATTGAACCAAATGGGCAATGACTCCAGTCCAGAACCATAAAATGTATGACTGGCTAAAGAAATCTGAAAGGGAAGACATAGTAACAACTTTAGCCTTATAAACATTATTCATAAAATATTTAGATTTGTGGAATCACTTATAAACAGAAGTGAAAATGTCTTGTCTCATGCTGTGAAAGAGGAGTGTCATGCCAACAGGTTAAGGAGAGCCAACCACTCTGCCAGGACTGTCTTTAGATTTCAATTGGATATTAGATTGCTCATTCTTTATACATGATATTGGCATAATGGAACACCACAACATGATCTTCCCTAAAATTAGGCGATATTCAACCTACAAAGCATGAAAAGAGTAACATGTTTTCTTCATAAAATTAGTGTGCCAGAGGTATTTGCCAAAACAAAAACCATACCATAGATTATATAATAGCATTCCTTTTGTCAAACCTACAATATTTTCTACATAACCAAATATGATATTTTTGGTTGTAAAATTTACTAAAATAATAAAAAGTGAAATAAAATTATCACATGAGAAGTAGTCAAATTGCACAGCAGAAATATGATGAGTCAATAAAATGATCTCATTAAAACTGTTTTCTAAAATTTGTACCAACAATAATAATGCTAAGATTAATTTTTTTGGAAATGGTTATTTTAAAAGGTAAATATGGTTGTAAGTAATATAAAGGTTATGAATTTTTTATAGATTAATTCAATACCCTGAAATTCAATGTTTGAATTTCTATAATATTTTCTTAATTATTGATTTGTTCTTTGATTCCCTTTTCTAAATAGACATTTAAAACCCATAACTAAATGTTTTCCCATTGTACCCAGCTTTTGCTTTTTAAATAGTCATTGCCTTAAGTATATAAACAAATTTCTGTTTAGAGAGAGTTACCTGCTTAGAATATTTCTACTAGATCATGTAATAATTTTTTAACTTGTTTAATCAACAAATATTTAAATATGTTTATAATATTTAGTCCCTTAGGTATACAAATAATCCATAATATTGTAAACTATGACAACTAAAGTTGAAATTTAGTTGCAGAATTTTCTTCAAAGGATAAAAATCAGATGGTTTTCATCAATGAAAAATAAATAACATTAAAGACTGCATTCTTGTTACAATATGTAAATTTTGATTATTTTCAATGCTTGTTTCATTTGTAATTTTCACTTCATTAAGACAAACTGATTATTTAAGTTTAGATATAGTACTCTATATTCCATGTAAATGTTATGTCAGATGCAAAGAGTGCAAAGAAAAAAATTATATACATATCATGATAGCTAATAGTTTTTTATGATCCAGGACTTTCTTTCTTAATAAACTTTACTAGCTATTTTTCTCATATGAACACATTTGCTCTGACCACTACTCAGCCTCATCTACATCAGATGCTCACAATGGGCATTCCTAGATAGGAAGGTGCCTTTATCACATTTTGTGCATGTAGGAGTCACTTATTATTTGTCAAAAATTAAATAATATAAGGCTCCAGCATGCACAAAATGTGATGGCCTGCCAAATAGGTATGTGAACAAAAACTCCTGAAAAGGAGTTGTGTACACCCGTGAATGTAGACTTCTGAAAAGAAGCTGTCTTCAGAGAATGACTGACTAGAATTTCAATACTATGGTGAATATCAAATGTTGACAGTCCAAAGACTAATTATCTTATCTTGGGCTAGTTCTTGGACTCTGGAACAATCATTCCTTGCACATCTCTGTGTTGGAACTAATATTTTGTGAATAAGAGATAAAACCTCTTAGAATTATTAATTATTATTGATAAGTATTATTAATTAGTTATTAACTTAGCAGACTACTGATGTTCCCAAAACAAAAGCTAAGAATGTCATAATACAGTCTATGGAAAAAATTCTCCCATCTTGTACCCATCTCCCTGATGTATCCTCTAATATATTTTAAATTTGTCTTGCTTTATGACTTTTTTGTTCTAGAAAATAATAAAAAAATGTTTCTACATTGGAACATGGGATTTAGAAAAACCTAAATCTCCAAAATATTTTTTTTCTTGTTTAATATATTTTTTATTTTTTTTTATTTTTTTTTTATTTTAATATACAATTCAACTTTACCTATCAGCCATAGATTCCCCCCATTCTCCCTCCTCCCGTCCCGCCCGCCTTCCCCCCACCCACATCCCCCCTCCCCCCCCGCCCTCCCAGCACCCCCCCTCCCCCACCCACCACCCATTTCCATCTCCTCCAGGGCAAAGATTCCACCGAGGGTTGAGATCAACCTGGTGGACTCAGCCCAGGCAGGTCTAGTCCCCTCCTCCCAGGCTGGGCCAAGGGTCTCTACTAAGCCTCAGGTTTCAAACAGCCAATTCATGCACTGAGCACAGGACCCAAAATATTTTAAACTCCTCTTTATTCTCTTCAGAAAGGGCATAAATGAAGTAATCAGAATTTTTTTAACCAAAATAAGTTTTATCAGAACGTATTTTACCAAAACAATATTAGTTGAAAGTAGTAGACTCTGTCTGCTGGTAAGACCACATGGGAAAGGCTCCAGTTCACAAGGGCAGAATTAGACATGACACTACAACTTCAAGTCTACTAGACCCATGAACATAGATGCCTACCAAAGCTATTCACCCAGTTCTAGGTGATCAGGAAACAGTTTGTCCCAAATTCTCACTCAAAGAAACCAGAACTCAGATAATAAACACAGGATTCTAAGTGAGTACATTAAGGAAAGAAGAAAAACAAAATATTATTCCATGGGTTTTCTTGGGAAATTAAATACCACAGCCTCCACATAGAAATATACATAACCTGCATGCTGAAAACAGTGCTTTTCTGTAGAAATGAAAGATTTGAACAGAAATAATTTGCTCATTACATAATAAAAATGAGCGCATCATATGAAGGGCCATCACCAATGTATCTGACACCAAGATTGATCAAATGATAAAATACTAAGTGGATTTTAAAAGGTTAAACAATTACTTTTGATTCTCTTGAAAGAACAAATTTAATATGAAACCCACTTTATTGTAATATACTCACAAATAAAAACATCACATAGCTAGATTAAGGTAGATATACAAACTAACAATTGCTGCTGAAGTTTTCAGCCCTAGTGGTGAAGCTATTGTTGTTGTTTTATTATTTGGGCATGCTATGTCTATCAAATTGTCTTCTAAACCACAGATTGTTTTATAGGTTAGTATACTGCCAGCTTTGGTCAGAGAAATTTCCTTTTGCAGTGGGCAGTAGTAACTGCAGAGACTTTTAACTGTTCAAAATGATGATAAGTAATTTGAATGTTCAACACTATATGGGATCTCTATATCATCCCTTCTTAGACCCAAAATATCATGAAAAAAGAGTAAGAGAAGCATGTAGTAAATTGGAGTCCTTTGTGGACTGTATGGAATATTGTCCTCTGGGTATGGCATAACTATTACAGTGTTAAGCTCACAAAAGCTATGATTACCTGTACAAGACCTGCATAATGAGCTTTCATTTGGGTCGAAGGTATTCATAAGGCATCACTGCTCCCTCAGGTAATTACTAGGTACTAGGGAAGAATACACATTTTTTCAGCAGTATAGTCACTGGTAATTTGCCCATGCTCCTAGAAGCAACCACTAACCCTTGGTGATCTTATTTCATATTTGATGACTGAATTAAAATCATCAAATCATGTGATGTGTCAATGTGTATATAAAATGGTGCATAAGTACTATATTCTTATCATTTATATGTATTATATATCTTATAATACTTCACTGTAAGTGATTAATATCTGTATTAATAGATTGTGATACAACAAATATGAATAGTATAATATTGAACATTGTTTAAACTACTCAAAAGCAGTATACTGAAAAATATTGCAAATGGGTCAAATTGAAATTTTCTGAGGTAGGACTAAAAGTAAAAAAAAACAGAAATATTGAAGTGAGAAATTTGAAGATAATATAATAACAAAATATCAGACTTAAACTTAAACATTCATAACTAACATCAAATAAATTATCACAAAATGTCTATTAGCAGAGACTATAGAAGGGAAATAAAATGTTAACCCAACTCGAGCCTGTGGGTAAGAAACTCAACTCAATTAGAAAGAGTTGCTTGATTGAAGTTAATTTAGCCAATGATGTAAACTGTAAATGGTAAAATGTAGGAATAGTTACGGTATTAGATTAACAAGAATTCATAACAAGCCATTGTCAGGAACAAAAATGAACATCATATACTAATTAATGGATTGAGTTACAAGGGATGTATTATCCCATGTTTATATCCCAAAGTCTAACACTTCAAATACATGAAACAAATCTCAATAGAGTTAATGACTGAAGTAGACAAATCCACATTTATAGCTTAGGATATGTGCACCTCACCTTTTATACACAATAAAATCCTGCAAAGATAATAGCTTCCTTAACAAACAGGATTCCATGAACTCACAAAGGCACCTTAGCAAAGTCAGAATATACTTGCATTTCATTTGTCCACAGAACAATTATTGAGGAAGATTATACCACGGTTCATAAAACTAACATTTATAAATTCAAGATAACTGAAATATATAATTTGAATTCATAATTTTCCAAATAAAAAAATTTTAAACATAAAGTAACAGATGAGGAAAGTCTTTAACATGTAGAAATTAGGCATTTAAACAAAATTATAAATAATACATAGTCCTATGAGAAACTTTGAAAGACTTATTTTATAGCTATATATGAATGAAGCAAAAGGGGAATACAATACTAAAATGTAAAAGAAGCAACTCGCAGTGAGGAGGAAGATCAGAGCAACTAAATACTTAGATGAGGAACATTGGACATCTCAACCCAAGTCCCACCTCAGGAAGCTAGTAATGCTAGTCTCTAGCGGTTACAACAAAATAGAACAATCAAAAAAAAAAAAGAAACAAACAAACAAACAAAAGAGATGAAGGGATGCTAAGGGTACTAAAAACAATAAAGTACTGGAAAACTATGGTAAGAAATAATAATGTAAATATTTGGTTATTATCAAAAGAATATAATTGTAAAAAGAATGACAAAAATTAAAAAAGTGAACAAACAAAACTTTTTCAATGAAATAAAGAATGCCATAACAAATCTTATATCACTAAAGGGATCAAATATAAAGACTATGATAAAAAACTTCTTCTTAAAAATTCAAGAAATTTAAAGAAATACATAAAGTATTTTCTTCCTGGGCAGTGGTGGCACATACCTTTAATCTCAGCACTCAGGAGGTAGAGCCAGGCAGATCTCTGTGAGTTTGAGGCTAGCCTGGTCTACAGAACGAGATACAGGACAGGTACCAGTACATGAAGAAACCCTGTCTCAAAAAACCAAAATAAATAAATAAATAAATAAATAAATAAATAAATACATACATACATACATACATACATACATACATACATACATACATACATAAAAACAAAGTATTTTCTTCTAAACAACTGTCAAACTTAGCTAACAATATATGGGAAAGCTAAGTACTTCAACACCCAAGAAGTCATTTAAATTTATAAGTTTAAGGTGTTTGGAATGTGATATTTAAGCCTAGGTGATTCTACTGCAACCTATATAAATTACATGACAATAAGCTTAACAGAATTCAAAAAGGCAGTGTTACCTTCAATCCAGAACAGATCCCCCCTCCACTGCTACTACCCAAACACACACACACACACACACACACACACACACACACACACACACAGAGGAGAGGGAGGGAGGGAGGGAGGGAGGGAGGGAGGGAGAGAGGGAGGGAGGAGAAGAGAGAGAGAAGGAGAAAGAGAGATAGAGGGAAGGAGGGGAGAGGATGGAAACAGTATCTGTCAGAGTTAAAAAAGTCCTCATAAGTAAATTTTAAATCTAGTCTAACAATGTATAAAGAGAATTATGTGACACACTGATTGTAACAACTCTGGCAGGCAAGACTAGTTTTATGCTTGAAAATCAATTGAGTTGTTGACCAAAAGGGCACACAGAAATCCCCAAACTATCCAGGCTGCTGCTAAGAGAATAGATTGCTTTCCACAAACTGACAGTAAGTCCCCATTGTAGATGAATTTCTAAACGGTTTTATTAAATAAAAAACACGGAGCCAAATATAGGGGTGAAAATCTTAGAAAGATCAGGGAAATAGGGAAAGGCAATAGCCATCCTTACCTCACCAACTCTGTAGCTTCCAAAGGTGAGTTACTTCCTGTCTACTCCTGTCTATATGCCTTGCTGTTGTGCCATCTGATTTACTCTCTGTCCAGCTATATCACTTCCTCTTCCTACACGGCTCTGTCACTTTCTGTCTGTTGGTACAGACCTCCAGACCTCCATGGTTTACTAGTATTGGAATAAAGGTGTGTGCCACCACACTTGGCTCTGTTTCCAGTGTGACCTTGAACACACAGAGATCCTGCCTGCTAAGTGATAGGATTAAGGGTATGGGCTACCACTACCTGACTTCTTTGTTTACTTATAATGGCTGGCCTTTTTCCTCTAATACCCAGGCAAGCTTTATTGATTAAAGCACAAATAAAATATCACCACATTTCAGCACAAATAAAATATCACATTTACCCTTTTTTGTCTAATAAAAAATAAAAGTTATAACTAATATAAGAAAAACTATATACAATATGTACAATAACTATATATAATATATAAAAGCAATAAATACATCAACAACATATAGTCCATTTGCATTTGACAAATTCAAAAAGAAATATTCCATTATGTATCCTATTTTGGTGAGTTCAAAATGTACCTAATTCACTTTCTATCCTAACTTATATTACCAACAGAAAACTATCTTATGATGTCTGTCAAACTTACACACTTAACACCTCTTAGTGAGTTTCTTTTCTGAATTTCTTAACAATGAAAACTGTAACTATAGCTATGTAAACTTCAAGACCCTCAGAGACCCGAGAAGGAAATAATATTACCTAGTAAAACAGGAAGTGCAAACAAGTGACTTCCAAAAAAATGTGAGTTGACAGAAACAGCCAGCTGCCTGGACAGTCACCTGAGGTTTCTCTGCACATTGGGGCATCATCTTTGGCCTACAGGCTTAGCTTACCTGATAGACTCATTTGTGAAGTAGGATGTACACAAGGCCTACAGCTTGACCTCACATTTGGTGTGAATATTCCAGGTATCAGATAAACTTAAATTCAGCCAAAGTCCTGTTCAAATTCAGGATTTTAAATTCTTGAAATTACTTGTGTTTTTGGAATTCAGCTTCCCATTCTTCTTGGCTTGTGGGTAGCCTCATCTCCTTTATTAAATGCTAGTCTACCTTTGAGAGGTTAGACTCCATCAACCTAGCTACTCCTTCAAGAATAACTGTTTCAGCTACTTACAATTCTCACCTTCTGGACAAAGGTGAGTGCCCGCCCTCACCCTAGAGCCCGTCCCTGGGCACCAGCCACTCCTGGGAAGACCTACCCACCTTGGCCCCAGGTTCTGGCCAGCGGGCAGGCTCCCTTCTACCCCCACCCCTACCAGGAAGGCTCCCCTTCTCCAAGATCCCCTGCAGACCCTGCAGTCTCCAAGTCCTGCCCCCAAGCCCATCATCCCCGGAGACCCCCGCCACTTCCTGAGACTTAGAGACTGGCCCCCAGCTCCCATTCTGCCCCGGACTTCCCTTCTGGACAAAAGCTCCCATTCTGCCTTGGACCTCCCTTCTGGACAAGAGCTCCCATCCTGCCCCGGACTTCCCTTCTGGACAAGAGACTTCTTTTCTGGACAAGAGCTTCCATCCTGCCTCGGACTTCCCATCTGGACAATAGCTCCCATCCTGCCTCGGACTTCCCATCTGGACAAGAGCTCCCATCCTGCCTTAGACTTCCCATTTGGACAAGAGTGTCCCATCTGGACAAGAGAGAGAGAGACTTCCTGAATCTGTCAGCTCTTTCTGCACCAAGTGCGCTGATAAGACCAAGAACGAACACAAGGAGATGGGCAGACATCAAGGCAGAAGTACATACAACAAAATGAAGAGCAATACAGCATCACCAGAACCTAGCCCTCCTCCAACATCTAGAGCTGATCATCAAAAATTGGAAGAAGCAGAAGAAAACAGCCTTATGAATAACATCATGAAGAAGGTAGAGGCTTATATAGAGGAAAAGACAAAAAAATGGCAAGAGCGCTGTAAAAACCTAGAGGAAAGGACAATTAAAGTAGTAGAAAACAATAAAGTCCTGGAAGAAAACAATAAAGTACTGAAAGAAAATCATGAAAAAGCAATGAAACAAATGGAGGAAACAGTCCAAGACCTGAAAAGGGAAATAGAAAAAATGAAGAAGACACAAACAGAGGGAATGCTGGAAATAGAAAATCTAAGTTAACGATCAGGAACTTCAGATGCAAGTATAACCAACAGAATGCAAGAGATAGAAGAGAGGATCTCTGGCATTGAAGATACGGTAGAAGAAATAGATTCATCAGTCAAAGAAAACACTAAAGCCAACAAAGTCATGACCCAAAATGTCCAAGAAATCTGGAACACCATGAAAAGACCAAACCTATGAATAATAGGGATAGAAGAAGGAGAAGAATACCAACTTAAAGGCACAGAAAATATATTCAACAAGATCATACAATTCTCTTCGTGTTTACTTAGGTAATATTATATCCTTCTGGGGTCTTTAATATAGTTGAAGAATAAATAGTTATAATTATAATTTTCCTTGGTTATGATAAAAGATAAATTAGATATGAAACTTTAGACTTGGATAGGATAGATGATAAAATATTTAAT
The DNA here is from genome assembly GCA_902168415.1 of Peromyscus melanophrys. Classification (NCBI taxonomy): domain Eukaryota; kingdom Metazoa; phylum Chordata; class Mammalia; order Rodentia; family Cricetidae; genus Peromyscus; species Peromyscus melanophrys. The sequence goes on along the minus strand of CABHPR010140660.1, from coordinate 19,312 downwards.
TTTGCAAAATACAAATAGACTAGATATTGTAACTTTAATTCTTGCTTGATAACTGTTTTGTTATATATAATTTTACTATGTTAAAGTTAAAACTTCCCTTTTAATTCAACGGAAAAGGGGAAATGCTGTGGGATAACATTTTGTACACTGGTTTAATAAAATGCTGATTGGCCAGTAGCAAGACAGGAAGTATAGGCGGGACAAACAGATGAGAATTCTGGGAAGAGGAAGGCTGAGTCAGGAGTTGCAAGCCAGACACACAGGAAGCAAGATGTGAAGGCAGAACTGAGAAAAAGTTACCAAGCTATGTGGCTAGACATAGATAAGAATTATGCATTAATTTAAGTGTAAGAGCTAGTCAGTAATAAGCCTGAGCTAATGGCCAAGTAATTATAATTAATATAAGCCTCTGTGTGTGTGTGTGTGTGTGTGTGTGTGTGTGTGTGTGTGTGTGTGTGTGTTTTTAGGGGACATGAGTGGGAGAGATTTGTCCTGACCACTGGCTGGGACACAGGAAAATTTCCAGCTACATCCCATTACTGAAGATAACACACATACAACTCACTGCACATGGAGAGGTTCAGCTTATGCCTAATTACATTCTACACCCCTACATTCTAGTGTCTTTGGTAAGGGAAGGTACTTCAAAGGCTACCAAAAAAGAAACATAAAAACCAAACCCAGTCATGAAATTTTTGATCTACACTATGTCCTGCCTGCATAATATGCTAAGGTAATGGATGCACAAAGATTGTGGGAATAATCAACCAATAATTGACTTAACATAAGGCCCCTTCTAAGAGATGGGACCCACAATGGACACTGCCTGGGTGACCAAGAACCAGAAATCAGGTATCCCAGAGAATTATGGTAAAAACAAATACTACTGGTCTAAAAAAAAGTAATAATAAAATGACTCCTAATGATATTATGCAATACTCATAGATGGACTACCATATTCAGCCATCATTGGAGAGCCTTCCTCTTGCAGCATAGGGAACAAATACAGACTGACATTATGCAGTGAGTGAGAGAGACCTTGGAATACACTTCTCTAAATGAAATGTCTCCATCAAATCCCAGCTCTCAGAGTTTAGGAAACTATGTGGAAGAGGAGGTAAAAAGAGTGTAAGAGCAAGAGAGGGTAGCAGACACCAGGAGAACAAGATCCTCCAAATCAGCTGAGCAAAGTTCCTATGAATTTGCAGAGAATAGCAGCAAACATGAGGTCCACACAGGTATGCACTAGTTCCTCTGCATATATATTATATTATAAATTCCACTATAGTATTTTTATGGGACTCCTAAATGTGCAAACAACTTGGTCTCTGATGCTTATGCCTTCTCTTGCATTCTTTTCCTTCTGTTCATTTGTGCTGTCCAACATTGATGTGCTGGCTTTTGTTATAGCTCATTATATTTTATTTTGGTTTGTTATGTTTTGTTGTTACCACTTAGATAGCTGTTCCTTTCTAATGAAAGACAGAAGGGGAGTGAATACAGATACACTAGGACTTGCAGAAGAACTGGGAAGAGTACCGGGTGGGGGGGGGACTATCATCAGGATATATTGTATAAGAAAAAAATCTATTTTTATTAATAGGGGAAAAAGAAAATCAACCTAATATATTTGTTGGAGAGATATTTTAAATTAAAAAACACTTGGAGATAACATGTCTGTCATGATGGCTGTAATAAAAGATGAAAAGAAAAACAGAATATCAGTTAACATTGTCTAGCTATAAATAGGCAAAAGGTGATTATATCAGTAGACACTGGAAAATAATTTGACAAAATTCGATAGACAGGATAAAAATTCATCCACAAACTAGAAATCCAATAATAACAAACTACAAATAATATTTATATAATTATAGATAATATACAATGATAAGATAGAAATAAAAATGATTTATAAAAGAGTATCTGTTGGGGGGCATAGCTTACATAGCAGACTGCCTGCCTTCCGTGCAGGAAAGCCTACATTTAAAGCATAGCAACCCATAATTCAGATGTAGTAGAATATGCCTCTATTCCTAACACTAGGATGGTAGAGGCAGGAGAATAGGCATTTGGGTGCCATCCTAAGCTATATAAGACCCAGTGTCAAAAGAAAAAATAAATCCTGAATATTATGAATATATACACATCACATATAGAATAAATAAATATCTTTAAAAAGATTTACAGTGAGAAAAATATTTTTAAGAAGAGTAAAAAAGAATTGCTTATTTTATAAATGGTAATATTTATTTAAATGATATATGATAAAGTATAGTATAATGCATTCTATTTATATGGTATATGCTATATACTGTAAGTCAGTAATCAAGAAAGTACTTAATAGGTATAAATATAAAATATAGATGAAAGAAATAAAATACTAAATAAATCTATAGACATATATCCAAGTAATTTTGATAAAAGGGCTAATGTAATTCAAGGGAGATAGCCCTTCCAAACAATTCATATGTTCATTTTATTTTGTACATCTACAAGTAAAAAGACAGCTATCAGCTTTTATTAAAGGTATAATCCACAAAATGAAAGACTGATAACTAGTTTCCCTCTGTCAAAAACCTCATAAAAGAAATGAACAACTAAAACACTCTGTGAGAGAATGAATATTTATCTGTCCTTTCTCCTAAAAAGGACTTGTATCTACAACATATAAAGAATCCTATAATCACACAATACATTACATCACAATGAAAGATCACTGCACTCTCATGAAAATGGCTGTTGCTTGTACACTCCATATTGCTGAAATGTAAATGTATAGACACTCAGGCAACTGGTTAAACAGTGACTTTGAAAATTAAAATATTCTTAGAATAAGTCCTCCCCAGAGCCGGGCAGTGGTGGTGCACGCCTTTAATCCCAGCACTCGGGAGGCAGAGACAGGAGGATCTCTGTGAGTTCAAGGCCAGCCTGGTCTACAAAGCGAGTTCCAGGAAAGGCACAAAGCTACACAGAGAAACCCTGTCTCGAAAAACCAAAAAAAAAAAAAAAGAAAAGAAAAGAAAAAAAAACCAAACAAATAAACAAAAAAAAACAAACAAACAAAAAAACCTCCCCAGTACACTCCTGTGCATATATCCGACAGAGATGATAAACATGTTTTCACTCAGAAATGATGCAACTTTAGTTTTGATTGCTTAAACTCCAAGCAACCAAAAGATTTATCAGATGGCAAATGTTTACTGTGGACCCTTGCAAAGGTTACTGAGACCTTAGCAAGTTGCTTCATTCCCATAGCCTTCCACGAGAGGTGTGGGGCAGCAGCTTCTGCCACAAATTTCTTCATGTTGTACCACTTCATTACAACCCCCAAAACAATGAGGTCAATGAATCACATCCTGAAACTTTCAGAACTGTGACCTCAAATTAACATTTTTTTCTTTTTTTTTCCTTGTATGAATTTTTAATGAATTATGAGCCAATGAACATTACAGAATTAAGTCTTAATATTTCTTCTTTCCTATGAAAAACCAGACAATTGTACAGCCTATCTCAAGTAGGACAGGAGACCATAGTGAATCTGAGGAGTAGTAATTAACTTCTGTTCCACCCATGCATGCTTCCTCAAAGAACGACACAAGAGCTCCCACGGCAGCAACAAATTCAATTACATATGTTTTCCTGATCACAGCTGCAGCTGAAACATGACAGAGGCCCGCCTTTCAGCAGCCTTTCACCCACACCACCAGTACTCAGTGTTTTCTCTTGTACCCTCTGTATCCTTGTGAGGTAGTGAGGGGAGCAAGGATTTCCTACTTTGTAGATGAGAAAAGTCTAGGTGAAGTTCAGCACAACTGCTCTCAACCCTTGGCAGCATTCTGAAACCAGCAGGACATTTTTAAATCCTTATGGTCAGAACATATCCCAACAACACCAGAATCAGGGTTATGGGGCCCAAGCTTAAATATTTTTTTAAGCTACTCCAAAATCCAGCCAAGCTGGAGCAGCAGTGATTTAGGTGATATGCTCAGTCTTCAGGTACAATGTTTTCTTCTACATGCTTTCTAAGCACCAATGGAAACATGACCTCCTTCAACATCGAGCAGTTTGCTTTAATGATCTCGACAGCCACTACAGGTCTCTAGTAACAAACAGACCCAGCTCTAAATGAAGGCTCTCCATTCTCCTGATGCTCATCCTAACTAGGAACATTCGATCTTTGACCTAAGAATGGCGGCATACACCTGTATTCCCAGTATTGGGAAGGCTGAGGCAGGGAGATCACTGTGAGTTCAAGGAGGCTTGAGCTACATATCGAGAATCAGTCTTAAAAAATCAAAAACAAAACACAGAAATAGCTTGGTGTTCAATAGTTAGGCAATTATCTGATTTTAGGTTCAATAAGGAATGAATAACCATGGGATTTTGTTTTCCAGTGAGCACCTTCAGAATGTTGTTACAAATTAACATTTATGACAAGACAAAAATAAAGTTATAAGTCAAACTCAAGAGCAGCTCCACAACTGTCGCAGCCTGAAGATGCGGCAGGTACTTAAGGACTGCCACCACCTCTCAACTAGTCCTCTCCATCCTTAACCAGGTCTTTAACCAAACTTTACTACCACCAAACTGAGTTGTTCTAGACCAGAAAAAAACATAACAAAACAAAAAACAAAAAAAAAAAAAAAACAAAAAAAGCCAAAACATTTCCTGGGCCAGCTATCTTCCCTATTATGTTTAACATATAATTCCACTTTGTACAAAGTTTCTTCTCGATACAGATTATAAAAAAGAATCTTTAACAAATTTCTCTTTTTCAAGCAACACAGCAAATACACAATAAATACCTGTAACCCTTTCAAGAGGCGACTACAGGCCTGTCTATGGCTGAAGCCTCCTGCTTCCTAGCAATATTGACAAGTTTAATTCTCAAGGACTCCAAGAACCCCAGCAAGCTGCTCTCTGTCCCTAATTTTATTAGATTTAAAACAAAATATACATACAGCAGTCATGTAAAAAGTACAAAGATTTTACTTGCCTTCATCAATTCTTACGTATCTGAGCCATATTAATTATACTTTCATACAGAAAGATGTTTCTGTTGTAAAAGAAAAAAACAAAACCCTCAGCTCATGTGTGTCGAATTATTAATTCCAGAGTATCAGTGAGAAGGTTTATGGGTCAAAATAGGAAATAATGTTCAACTCTTTCCAATGAAACTTTCTAATCGTTGCCAACCTAGGTTTTCAGCGTTCAGTCCCATGGGGCAATACCTAGGTGATTAAAGAACACTCTTAACCAGGGTTCGGGATGGCACTGTTTCAGATGGGTGAGTAAACATTTTGTTGACAGCCCCAGTGGAGACTTTGAGGCTCCAATTGTTGTATAATGTAAACAATATGAAATTAAAAATTCTTCATAACATCTACAGCATTATAAAGTTAGGAAATAAAAGAACCGTTGGCCATGTGTTCTCCTGGGGTTTATACTAACAGCGCTCATACTGAGTACTGTAAGAGCAGCTGGGACTGTTCTGTGTGGAGACCAGTTTTCTCAGAAGACCAAAAACTAAAGCCAGATGCCTAGAGACGCACATTCCTATTACGTCTGCAACAGCCCTTGCTGGCATATACATAATTATAAGTAGATCTATTTCCCCAGTCTTTAGCCAACTGAGGAACCTTTACCATAATTCTGTTACAGCCATGGACTATAAGCCCAAAACACAAATGAGCTAGTACAACATGTCTCCTCTTCTTGTTTGTATTACCCTACTGTCCCCAAATGTCACTCTAATTTTGTACCATGTAGTGATATTTAAGAAACTGAATTAGAACAAAGCAATCCCTTTGTCCTTTTTTTTAAACAGTTTTTACACACATTATATATACAACTTTTAAAATAGCTAACATTTTTTTTCAACCGACTACCTTGGGTCATTGTTACTGTAACAGAAATCTAATGCAATATATAAAAGTGATAAAGCAGAGGCTCCTGCCCCACATCTCTCATGGAAGGCTATGGGAATGAAGCAACTTGCTAAGGTCTCAGTAACTTTTGCAAGGGCCCACACCATGTTGGAGTGGCTTGATCTTAACATTAAATACAGTTTGGTGTTCTTGTTTACACTTAACTGTGGAAAGTAGTTACTTCTGAACATTTATCAGAGAATCAATAAATGATTATGTGTTTTAGAACAACCTAGTCCTAAAGATGTATTGAATTTGAAGGAAGTTGGGAATATTTTAGCAAATACATTAACAAATGATTTTACTTGCTTAAATTTATGATAAATTTTAGAAAATTTAAGATTTTTACATTTTAATACTGAGAAATGAAGTACAAAAGTTAACCACATAACAACAAATTATGACTTAAATTCAGATTCCTTCATTATTTATAATAATGTTTATCTAAAATAATTTAAGCACTTTGTAAATTATAATTGATAAGTAAATTAAAAGCTGCCTTTAATTTTTTAAGTTAAAATAATACCTGAGACAATAGGACTGCTGCATGTGACTACTCTGTGGTTCTTTAAGTGTGACTTAAAGAACATGACAAGAAAAAAAGTTGTATTTTACAAATTTGATCTATAAATAGCATGCAAAAATTCTAATTCTTTTCCCTTTGCTGGATTTGAAAAAGAGCTAATTCTGTATAACAGGATTCTGCTGAATTATAATTTTGTTTGAATTTCAACTTGCAAAGCCCTATTAGTTACAAAATAAAACAAAAACATATTCTTGTATATCTTGGTATCTTCAGAAAATGCTGAGATTTTCCAATTCTGAGCTGCATTTACATTCTGAAACCCATAAATTTTAAATGACCAACAAAGGAGAATAAAATGGATCATGCACAATTGCAGCCATTTCCAAGCTGATTCTGGGCTCCTAAGCTACAGATGGAAACCACCCCTGAGCTAAGGGTTTTTTTGTGCAACCTGCCAATGCCAAAGCACTCCTAAGTATTTAAAAGAGTATCCTGACCAGCTATACATTGGTCACTGTGACCTCCTTCCTGTCACTGTGAGATTTGTACTGTTTGGTAGGAACTTGTGAAGAGGAGTTCATGACTGGGCACATACATTCATGTTTAAGTGAGATTGACTTCTCTTAATGAAATCAGCAATATTAAGCTAATTGCCTCCTTTTCCATAAATGTTGGCACTGTAAAACTCCTCAGCACAACACTTAACAGGTTTTTTCTTTTGTTTTTGCTAAATATTATTATTGAACAGAGTTTAAGAGATATTTAAGAATACAGAAATGATTGTTTATTCCTGGTAAAAAAAATGAGTGTAGTTTTGATAGGTGGTAAAATCATTAATTTCTTAATTCCTGGCACACATGAATGAGGCCTAGGCAAATTAAAAACCCATGAAGCCAAGAAGATTCATTGTTTGGTCAGAATACTGGACTAAAAGCTCAGACAATTGAATTATATCCCTAATGTCACATGGTCATTCTTTTAATACAGCCAAGGAATGAAAGATGAAACAGTTTAGGTATTTTGAATGGCTTTTTCTATTTGCACATAGGCAAGCCTGAGTAGATACTAGAGAACTGGGATGGAACAGGGAAAGAAAATAGCCAATAAATAAACAAACAAGTAAATAAATAAATAGTTTCTGGCATATAATGTGTTATGTGATATACCATAAAGAAAATTACAGCCAAATGTCACCTAGTGACTAATGTGTGATCATTGTGGTTCAGTTCAAATACAACACAGTTTTAAGTGTCTTAATGTCTAGAAATGATGTCTTTATGCTGACAGACACCTACCAGTGTGGATTGCCATTCAGTGTAACATGAATTGATAAAGTCTTATTAATAAAAATAAAAAACTGAAGCCAGATATTGGGGTGAAAGCTGAAAGATCAGAGAAATAGAACAAGCCAGCCACAAGTTCTTACTGATAGAAAATCCCAGCCCAAGAGAGCTGCCCTGTATATTCATGCCTTATATACCGTTTTGTACTCTGATATCTTACTTCCTCTCTCCACCCAGCTACATCACTTCTTCTTTCTGCCTAACTCTATCAGTTCCTGTCTGGCTGTACAGAGCTCCAGACCTCTATGGCTAACTAGTGCTGGGATTAAAGGCTGTGCCACTATGCCTGGCTCTGTTCCCAGTGTGGCCTGGAACTCACAGAGAGCCTGATGAATCTCTGCCTCCTGAATGCTAGGTTTAAAGGTGTGTGTTACCACTGCCTGACCTCTATGTTTAATATACTGACTGGCTTTTCCCTCTGATCCCCAGGCAAGCTTTGTTTCCTAGAGTACAAATATAATATCACCACATTTCTACCTTTTTTGTCTAAAAAAAAATGTAACTAATGTAAGAAAAATTATACACAATAAGTATAACTAGATACAAGATATGCAGGCAATAAATACATCAACAATGTCAAGTCCATTTGCATTTGAAAAATTCAGTGAAAATAATCCATTATCTCTCCTGTTTGGTGAGTCCAAAATGTACCTAACTCACTTTCTATCCTAACTTGTATTACCAATCAAAAACTATCTTTTGATGTCTTTCAAACTTATACACTTTACATCTCTTTAGTGAGTTGCTTCTGAATTTGTTAATAAGGAAAATGATAACTATAACTATCTAATCTTCAATTCTCTCAGAAATAATATTACCTAGTTAGACAGGAAGTGCAAACAAGTCACTTCCAAAAAAAAAAAATGTAAGGAATGACAGAAACAGCTGGCTGCCTGGACAGTCACCCAAGATTTCCCTGTAACATTGGGGCATTCATCTTCAGCCTATAGGCTTAGCATATCTGACAGACCCATCTTTGAAGCATGATTTTCTAGTCTTCCTACTTTGTCTTGGCAAGGATCAGCAGTTCTTTCCTTTATTTTCTGCTTGTCCTTTTGGACAGCATACTGTCAACAGTTGAGACAAGGGCACTTTCTCGCCCAGGGGCTAACTTTTGCCACGAAGAAAGTAAACTCCATAAGGAATTTCTTCAATGCTCATCATCTTCTCTGAAGTATATTGGTGCTGCCAGGAGCAGACATGTCTCATAGTCATAAGCAAAAAAATAATTTAAAAAAATCTGTTATTAAAACATCTTAAATTCCATTTTCTGCAGATCTCTGAAGTGCTTGAAAATGACCTATCTAAAATATATCTCTGCTTGACCTTGAAAACATATCTAGTGTGACTACAAGTTTGACTGTAATGACTAACTACTAGGTTTCATTTCTTTATATGCTAATTAGTTGGTAAAAAGAACTTTCAAGGACCAGCAAATTGAATTACATTGTTAAATGAACTGTACCTTGAAAAAGATTAGAAATATGTGTACAGCATTTTCTAACAAAATCAATCTCATATTTGTATCAATATATATAATTTGTATACAATATACAAAAATCCAATCCAATGTAAAATATTTAAAACTGGAAATTGCCTTTTGCTGTGGGATATTGTGCTATATATGAAATTTTAGACTCACAAATATAGGATAGATGATAAAATATTTTCTTTAATTTTGCCAAATACAAGTAGACTACATATTGCAATTATAATTATTATCAATGTTTTTATTATCGTATGTATTATTATCAATACTATTATATGTAATTTTATGATGTTAAAGTTAACCTTCCTTTTTGATTACACAGAAAAGGGGAGGTGCTGTGGGTTGCTGTTTTGAATGCTGTGAATGTGTGTTGCTCTGATTGGTTGATAAATAAAATGCTGATTGGCCAGTAGCCAGGCAAAAAGTATAGGTGGGTCAAGCAGATGAGAAGAATTCTGGAAAGAGGAAGGCCGAATCAGAATTAGCCAGCCAGTTATGGAGGAAGCAATATGACAAGGCAGAACTGAGAAAATGTACCAAGCCATGTGGTTAAACATAGATAAGAATTATGGTTTAAAGCCAGCTTTAATTTTTAATTGAACTGGAACTATATAAAGATCATTTTCACTTTATATCTGTAGAGAACAGCACAAACAAACATTTAGAAAGACTTAAGAAATTTTATCCTGTTAGATATGTGATATACCAATAGGCCAATTAACTCTTTCTTGGGACATTTCTTCTAGATGATTTGTCCATTTTCTTCAGATGTCTCATTTGTCCAGGGTTCCTAGGATTCTTTAGCCTTCTTTGTCCTGAAAGACAAAAACAAAAACCTTTCCCCAATCCTAACTTTGGAGAGGTTCCCTTTTGGCAAGTTATATATTATTAAATGAAAAGCATTTGTTAGTGGTATAAGTTAATTTAAATTGAATGGTCATGCTGGTTGATGAACAATCACCTCTTGTAATTAAGAAATCTCTCTTGTTCAAATAAAACCTTTCAATTTTGATGGTATCTATAGCTTTTCTGTAGAAACAGAAACAAAACATCATCCCCAATGTAATACATATCCCGGTTTCCATTCTGAGGTCAGCACATCCTTAAATGTATATAGGCTGGTTTAATTCTGCTTTTTTTTTTCTATTTTCCAATGTCTCTATGCAGTTATTGTTCTTTCTCATTAGCATTGAGAAAATTCAAAGTTAATAGAGCATTATGTAATCTATTTCTGCGGGTCTTTGTTACCCCTTTCTGATTATTTAGCATATCCGTTCAAGTTTGATTTAATCTATCTATGACTGCTAGGAATGTAGGATTGTGTGATATACTTGTGATATACTTTATATTGTAATAAGCAAAAAAATGTTTTATTTCACCAGAGACATATGCTGGCGCATTGTCAGTTTTAATTTGAACAGGTATACCCATAATGGCCAAGATTTCTAGCAAATGTGTGATTATAGAATCAGCCTTTCCAGAACTCAGAGCAGTTGCCCATTGAAATCCTGAATCAATGGTGTGGTGTACATATTTCAATTCTTCAAATTCTACAAAATGAAATATGTCCATCTGCCAGATTTCATTCCTCTGAGTACCCTTTGGGTTACAACCTGCTGGTAGAGGAGTTTGATTGTAAAAAGAACAAGTAGGACATTTTCTTATAATTTCTTTGGCTTGTTGCCAGGTTATGGAAAAATCCTTTTTTAAACCCTTACTATTGACATGATGTCTTTTATGAAATTGTAAGGTATCCAGCACATGTCCTATCAATATTACCTTGTGCTAGAGGGCTTGTAAGACCTGTATGAGAACAGATATGAGTTATATGTGAGGGGTGATTTCTATTCCTGATTATATCTTGTAACTGAATAATAACAAAGTTAATTCTGACACATCAGGTATAAATTCTGGTGTTTCAATATGAAACACTACTCTTTCAGCATACTGAAAGTAACTATGTTTAAGAGTTCCAAAAATCTATTAATAACATCAGAATAGCATATAATTTCAATTTTTGGACAGAATTATAAGGACTTTTAACCACTTTACTTAAATTTTCTGATTTGCAGCCTGCCTTTATTTGTTTATTTGCATCTGTATAAAATTTAGGGTCTCCAAATGTTAGTGTTTCCCATAAAATGTGAGGCAGAATTCAGTTACCTCTCTTTATAAGTTTAATTCTATTGCTTTTGCAATATTTGTTGTTAATCTCCCCCCCCCCCGGCAAATTACTGCAATCTCTTTGCCAAGGTTCACTTTCTGCCCTTAATTTGCCAATTTCATTAATTAAAGGTACTACAATTTCAGCTGGGTCTATTTCTGTTAATTGATGAAATCTCAATTTTTCTTTTAAAATCATCTCAGAGATAGTTTACACATAATTGTTTAATATTTTGGTCTGTTTATTTGTTAGACATATCCATGCCAAAATAATATCTTTCCTCTGCATTAAAATTCCTGTAAAAGAATGCTTAGAGGGTGAAATAACCAGAATGCAATCAAGTTTCAGATCCACATGTGCATCCTGTATTTTCTTTTCCACCAAAGCCAATTCTCTCTGCTTCAACTGATAAGTCTCTTGAACTATTTAAGTCCTTGTCACCCTCTAAGGTTTTGAACAAATTACTCCGTTTATCATTCCTTACCCAATCAGCAGTCCATAGATAGGAAATGTCTCTGAATAATCTTTGAAAGTCATTAAGAGACTGTAATTGATCTTTCCTTATTTGCACCTTTTGGGGTCTAATTTTTGTAGACTTATTTTATATCCTAAACAATTAATAGAATTTCATCTTTTCTGTTTAGGAGTAATTTGTAATCCTCCACAAGGCAAATTTTTCTTTACTTCTTCAAACATTCTTTCTAAGTTATCTGCCTTTGAATCAGCTAGTAAAATATCTTCCATGTAATGATAAACTATAGATTTAGGAAATTGTTTATTTATTACTTCCAATGGTTGTTTTACAAAATATTGTTACAGGGTTGGGATATTTATCATTCCCTGTGTGAGAACCTTCCATTGACATCTCTTGACTGGTTGGGAACTATTATAAGTACTTACTGTGAAAGTAAATTTTTCTGTTTCTTTTTCTTGTACGTGTATTGAGAAGAAAAAAAATCTTTTAAATTGGTAACTATAAGAGGCCATCATTTAGATAACAGAGTAGGCAAAGGAATTCCAGATTGTATAGAGCCCATTGGCTGAATTATCTCATTAACTGCTGTTAGATCTGTTACCATTCTCCACTTAGCAGATTTCTTTTTAATACTAAATGTAGGAGAATTTCAAGGGCTGGTTGATTCTTCAATACGTTGAGCATTTAACTGCTCTTGTCTCAGCTGTTCTAAGGCCTATAGTTTCTGTTTTTCAAGGTCATTGCTGAACACAGACAAACTTGTCTGTTAAATATTTTAAAGGTAGAGCTGTTGGTGTCTTTGAAAGATCAGCAGCTGTTGTGCCCTGTTCTTACACAGTCTGGATGGTCAGTGACTGTTCTTTATACTACCTTTTAATATTGTTTTCTCAGAAATATATGTTAGTTTATGGTTTGTTTCTGAGATTTGAGTAATGTTAATCTGGGTATTCCATTGTTGTAATGAATCATGGCCACATAAATTCATAGCTATGTTAGCCACATATGATTTTAATTTTCTTCTCTATCCTTCTGGCCCTATGCATTCAACCCATTTTTTGCTCTGTTTCACTTGAGATAATGTTCTGATGCTTAACAACTGAACTTTTACCTCCTGAAGAAGCCAATTTGGATGCCAAGATTCTGGTGCAATTATTGTTATGTCTGCATCTGTATCTACAAGACCTTCAGTGAGAATTTCATTTATTTGTATTTTTAATTTTGGTCTTGTTCATTTATAGAAGTTTGCCCCGAAATTTACTTTATGGTTTCCCCTGAATTTGTTGTTCTCTCTGCTATAGTATGGCTTTTTACAATAAGCCTTTGGTTATTTTGTTGCTCTGGGAAGGGTTTTCTTCTATGATGGTAGGAAATTCCTGAATGAAATTTTCCATGGGGACCTGCAAGAGGCCTCTCAGGGAGTTTCCCAATGTCAAAGGCAAAGGATTACCTTGTGTGTCCCTTGTTGGTCTACATTCATTAATCCAATGTTTGCCTTTACCACACCTTCTGTATAATTCAGAAGGTAGGTATGTTCTGTTGCCATCATTCCTTTAAAAACTTTGTTTCTAGGAATGCCCTGTTTACAGTCCCTTTTTATGTAACCTTGTTTACCACAATTAAAGCATCTGACATTATTATTTTATCTTCTTCAAAACTATGGAAATCACCTCTCCTATCCAAATATTATCATGGTCATGAGATTCAATATAAAATACTTCTTGTATCTGTTCCTCCAAGGGTCCTGATCTTGTCTTTAATGGTCTAATTACTCTTTTGCATTGTGCATTAGCATTTTCAAAAGCTGGAGATTCAATTATTATTTGTCCAGCTTCTGAATTTTGTATCATTCTATTTACTACTGAAGACAGCCTTTGTAAGAAATCCATGGAGGTTTCTTTTGGACCCTGTATAACTTTTGTAAATGACTCAATTTTCTTTCCTACACCTTCAATTCTGTCCAGAACATTTAAGGCTGCCATGTGAAATAGAATTAAGATGTGGTCATCATATAAAGATTGTCTTTGTATATCAGCATAATCACTTTCTCCAAGAAGTTGATCTTGAGAAATTTCCATATCTCTTGCCCTATATTGTTCTATAATCTTGACCTCCTCTTTCCACCAATTCTTCCATTGTAACTGGGTTTCAGCTTCTAAAACTGCTGTAACCAAATCTTTTCAGTCTTGAGGAATAGTTCTATTACAAGTTGACCACATGTTTAACATCTGCTTTACAAATGGAGAATGCATACCATAGGAGACTATATCATCTTTAAATCTACTCAAATCTATCATTTCCACAGGCATCCTGTTAGCTCATACACAGCCTTGAGCATTTGACAGTTCCTGTAAGGTTACCGGATAGATTAAGGTTGGTTGTTTGAAAACTTTAGGCTGTTTCTCTGTAACCGTATAATTCAATTCACCTTTAAATTCATCTGTCTTGGTCTGAATTTCAATATGATTTGTTTTAACAAGTTTTTCTAAACTTTCATTGGCACTCAAATTATCCAACCTTTTTAATGATAAAACAAAACTAATCAAACAAATAATTTTCATAATTGATGTTACGCAAATCCCATCAACATTAATTATCCTCTCATTTAATCGTTCCATTTTCAGACTGCCTAATGTGTTATCAAACTGAGACCAAATTCCCTCCATTGTAAAAAATTTTTGCCATTTTTTTATGTGGAAAATGTTCTCTTTTAACTAATTTCTTTCTTTGAGATATCTTAATTGACTCACCAATTATGCTGACTGCATATTATAGTAGAAGACTGAGGGAATTTCAAGGCAGCTACCTAGTGTGGTAGCATTCTGAAATGGGGATTCAAAGAGAATCCACAACCTACCAGGAGAAAAGAAGCCAAAGAAACTGCAGCCCACATGAGTTATAGACTCTAGCTGTGTTCAGCTAGGGCGTGAGCCCCAGACAAGAGGCTTTTTCATGAATTCTTGCCTCAAACCTTGGGTCACCATATGTAACACGAATTGCTAAACAGTCTTATTAATAAAAAACCTGGAATCAGATATTTGGGTGAAAGTTAAATGATCAGAGGGATACAGCAAGCTGGCTAAAAGTTCTTAACACTAGAAAATTCTCAGCTCAAAAGAGCTAATTTCTGTATACTGATGCCTTATGTACCTTTCTGTGCCCTGTCATCTTCTTCTCTATGCCCATCTCCATTACTTCCTCTTTCCATTCATCTCTATCACTTCCTGTCTGCTATATAGACCTACAGACCTCCATGGTTAGCTAGTGCTGGGATTAAAGGCATGTGCCACCATGCCTTGCTCTGTTCCCAGTGTGGCCTTGATCGTATAGAGAGCTAGATGAATTTCTGCCTCCTTAATGCTAGGATTAAAGGCATATGCTACCACTGCCTGACCTTGATGTTTAATATAGTGACTGGCTTTTTCCTATGATCTTCAGGCAAGTTTTATTTGTTAGAGCAGAAATAAAATATCACCACAATTCAGGGTGCATGATAGACACTGAAGCAGATTATCTCCATGTGTAAAATTGTTTTATTTATATTTTTTCATTTTTCTTGAGAGTTTCATACAAGTACTGTATTTACATCATTTTCACTGTTCTCACCTCCAGATCTTCCTTTGTCCTTTCTTTGGACTTTTTTTTTCTTTAATTACACACAGAATCTACTGAGCCCATTTGTTGTTGCGTTCATGTACTTGAGTTTAAGGCTGACCACTAAGAATAAGATAACCTATCTAGGAGCTTTTCTCTGGAGAAAACTAATTCTTTCTGGAATTATTAATGTAGGAATAGAAACTGCCACAATTTCCACAATCCATGTGGTCATGTTAGCTGGTGTTGTCCTTATATAGATTTTTGCTTAGGCAACAATGTTGTTGAGATCAAGAAGACACTACCTACTAGCAGATATCTTGTTCCTGTGGTTCTTACAACCTTTCAGCTATTACTTCTTTAATTTTCTCTCATCCTAAAGGGTAGAGGTGACACTATAGATCTTTTAACTGGGTTTGTGGATCCCATAGTCACAATTTTTTTTGCATTTGATATAATGTGGGGTTCCATAACTAACTCCATCTGTTGTAAAAAGATGCTTCTTTGAAGAGGGATGAGAGCTGCTCTTATCTATAAGTATGAAATAAGTACCTATAATAAAGTTAGAAATTATATTTGTTTAGGAAACTGGCAGTAATGGGTTCTTCTCTAGGGTCTGTGCTTTTCTTAGCCATGAGTAGTTGAGTAGGTTTATAACATCAGGCATGAATTTCCTCCTGTTGAGTGAATGAGTCTTAAATCCCATTAGCTAGCTCTTGTTTATCCCCAAGATAAAAGTGCCTATTCTATCATATGGAATATTTTACCAGCTCAGTCCTTGTCATGGTTCAAAAGCTTTTCATTTAGGTAAGAATACTAATGGATTTTCTCCATTTGCAGTTTTAATATTACATTCAGATACTAAGAGAGCTAGCTCCCTGTGTTTCTCAAAGATCAAAAACTTTATCTCAGACATGGGATATCCACATTTGATTTATTGATCAGGGGGTAGTCTAAGAAAATCCCCAATATTGTAGGATATTGTTATTGCCCTTGGTTACATCCAAAAACTTGAAGACACGGCCCTATTGCTGAGGGAAACATTTACTTTAGACAAAGGAGTTGGGTTAATGGAAGTGTAACTAAGCAATGGCATTCTTTTCAAAGGCACATATCCTTGGATTAACTATGTAAAATATCTGAGTGGGTGACATATTAGGCTGATATTCACAAAGTAACCTTCTGTTAATTTTTTTTCTTTTGGTGATATTTAAGCATAGTCAGCAAGCTGGTGATCACATACAGTAAGAAATACAATCTGTAAGACTAAATTAAAGCCTCTGAAGTCAACCAAAATATGAAAATAGAGAAAAGAGTAAAAGATAATAAATAAATAAAAAAATGCAAGGAGACCTAAAAACAAACTTGTATACTCAATTATCTCTGAGAAACTAAGATTCATGTTTCAAAAAATTCTTAGCAAACTTGATAAGTAATAGAAGAAACACAGAGAGAAGACCTGGAAACCAGAATCTCTAATTGATAACTAGGTATATACTCATTAGAAGGTAAAACTAGAAAATATGGGTCTACTGTCCAAAATGAATCTGTGATACAAGCAGAGGGGTCATACAAGTTTGCATTGAGGAGGAAAGTGTTATTCTATTGGCATGATCTGACCTAACAAGAACTGAGACACAAGGAAGGGAATTTCAGAATACTAAGAAGGAGGTCTGAGTTATAAGAAATCTTGCAGTTGAATCTGGAATCAGCTTGTTCCTCATTTCACATGGAGAATGAATTGACAGAACCTAAAGTAGTCCAGTCATATTCCCTTTATTCATCCTCTGGAATCAGTCATCACAAATTTTTGAAGAACATGTCTATTCCTAGCAGTGGAGTATGTGAGAAAGATACTATGTTTGAGCTGTCAAAATCTAGCAAAAAAAGGAGAGTAGCAGTTATAACTTCCCCTGGGGAAGCAAGGCAGGTGGCAGAAGATGCTGAAACATTCTGGAATGGCCTGACTTATCTGATCATATTGCAAGGAATTAATTTCACAAATGGGGTTTCAATGGTCCTTTCCATCGTAGGTTTCCAGACACAGTAGAGACTTAGAAAGAAACTGAACAGGCTTTAGAGAAGACCAGTGACAGGGGTAAATTTCTACTAGTGAACAGGTGGCTTTGAATAACTAGTATGGGTAGGGGTAATTTCAGGAAAGCCTCATTTTCCACCCCATGAGGTTCTTCACTGAGCTTTCCCAATAAGAACTACAGTTACTGACTCTCTGACCTAAAATATCCTAAATATCTAAGTTGTCCCCACCTGTGTATTGCTTCCACAATTCAGAATAACCACTCAGGTAAAATTTTCTTCTTCCTGATCTTCTTCCTTCTCTTCCTTTCCTTTTCCCCTTACATTCCCTTCTTCCTATTTTATGTTTGCTAAGACTCTTCTTCCAGGCAGATGAAGATTTACAATACCTATCTTGGATGATACATTCTACAAATGCGTAATGGAGAGATTGAATTGGGTTTTGAAAAGGACAAATCCCCAATGTTCTCATTTGGATCTTTGCCTCTATCATTTAAATATTGCTGCTACTAAGAATTTTTTGAGTCATTTTTTTCTGATCTTTCTATATCTCTTTACTGAGAATTCATCTCTTATTCTACAAGTCTTCAGATAAATAGTCTGTATTGCCTCATCATTTACCAGTCCATCACTGGCTAATATCTCTAGGCTAGAGTATTTTCTTAGTCCCAGATAGTGATGTAATCGGTTTCTAGGCAGATCGTTTGAGAAAGCTCTCAGAATCAATGAGAAAAAGATATGTTAATGTTCTCCAACCCAAACCTATACTCTTCCACATATATAGTCTCTATAAATAATACTGTCTTATGTCCATCTTCCATGCTATGAATATCTTTCAGAGCTTTTTTCTTATCATCAACTGACACACTGAGTCATCAATTCCATTAAAATCTCTTCCTTGGGTTGGAGGTATAAAAACCCTTGCCTAATATAATTTAAGCAACAGAACCACAAGAGAAATACTTTGGCGCTTATACCTTCTAAAATTTATGTATTTATTAAATCTTCATATGAAATTGGTAACAATTCAATTTATTATACATTGCTAAGATTTCCGTCATAATGAAAATATGAATCATATGGTACTGAATACAGAATCCCTGATTCTGTGCTGAAGTTGTCTTTTTAACCAACAAACTTTTACAACCTCATATATGTGACCATGTGTCTTGTTACTTGAAGTCAATATAGATATCTTAATCTAAGAATGTGTTGTAGGTATACCATCACTATTGCATTAGCCCAATGAGACATCACTGTAATTCTCAACTTCCTAACCTTTTCCTTTTTTAAATTTTCTGAAGTCATTACTGTTCTTAAGAGAAATTAACTCTGTCAACATCAGGAGTCTTTTTTTTTGCAGTTTTGGTGTGTCCACCTGACCTATTTGCCTTCAACTCCAGCTTTCTTTCCTTTATTTAAGTTTCTTCCTACTTGTTCTTTAAAGCTATACCAGAAACTCAGAATGTCCCATTTTCAATCTATATTTCTGAAACACTTCATCTAGTCTGTACTTCTATAGGAACCCAATAAGTATCAAGAAAGTAAAGTCACATATACTTGTGAGGCTAACTTCAACATATAAGATATATTAGAAACAGTGCTGAACTGTATTGTTTGACAGGAAGATATGACAGTCATTCTTATAGTTGTATTCTATTTGTACTGAAATGTGATTTTATTTGTATGTTAATAAATAAAGTTGCCTAGGGGTCAGAGCTATTAGCAAGCCATAGCGAAAGCCAGGGCGGTGGTGG
>CABHPR010140659.1:35180-47491 GCA_902168415.1 Peromyscus melanophrys | reverse complement strand
TGCACTGAGCACAGGACCCGGTCCAACTGCCTGGATGCCTCCTAAACAGATCAAGCCAATCAACTGTCTCACCCATTCCGAGGGCCTGATCCAGTTGGGGGCCCCTCAGCCATTGGTTCACAGTTCATGTGTTTCCATTCGTTTGGCCACTTGTCTCTGTATTCCATCCATCCCTGGTCCCAACAACTCTTGCTCACATAAACCCTCCTCCTTCTCGTCAATTGGATTCCCGGAGCTCCACCTGGGGCGTCCAGACTGTTCATGTAGATCTCATCCATTTCTCCGTCATTGGGCGATCCCCATGTCTTTCTTGGGGTCCTGTTTTCCAGGTAGCCTCCCTGGTGTTGTGAGTGGCCGTCCAGTCATCCTTGTTCCACAACTAGTATTCTCCTATGAGTGAGTACATACCATGTTTGTCTTTCTGAGTCTGGGTTAGAGAGATTTCTCAGCAGAGGAAACACAAATGGCTGAGAGACATTTAAGGAATTGCTCAACATCCCTAATCATTAGGGAAATGCAAATCAAAACAACTCTGAGATACCACCTTACGCCAGTCAGATTGGCTAAGATCAAAAACACTGAGGACACCTTGTGCTGGAGAGGATGTGGAGCTAGGGGAACTCTCCTCCATTGCTGGTGGGAATGCAAGCTGGTACAGCCACTGTGGAAATCAATATGGCGCTTTCTTAGAAAATTGGGAATCAATCTCCCCCAAGATCCAGCTATACCACTCTTGGGCATATACCCAAGGAATGCTCAATCATACCACAAGGGCACTTGCTCAGCTATGTTCATATCAGCATTATTTGTAATAGCCAGAACCTGGAAACAACCTAGATGCCCTTCAACCGAAGAATGGATAAATAAACTGTGGTACATATATACAATGGAATACTACTCAACAGAGAAAAACAATGATACTGTGGTTTTTTTCAAATTTAAACATAATAGAATTTTCTTGTTAAAGGTTAAAACAAACTTATAAATACATGTAGGTGAGTTTGAAGAAAGATGACGTATATAGAATGGTTAATTAAAAATAATGTGTCTTGTAAGTGGCCATATATCCCCTAAAATCTGTCCACATTCAAAACTTACAAATCCTATAGATTTGTTATGTTGTATAATACCATTATTCTCTATGTTCAGTGGTCAATGAAGAAAATTGATTCTGATTATATTTCTCAACATTTCCTTGCACACTAGTCATGTGAGCACTTACACTTAGTCTCAGCTGTAAAGCCAAGCTCTAAAAAATTCTATAGTGTTTATTACTGACAAGCGCCTGTATATGGTACAGTAGGTCTTCAAGTAGAAAATTCATGTTCTCAAGTACAAACCAGTTTGTTCTGTCTATGAGTTCCGTGGTGTTTTGGCTTCCAAATCACCTGTAACATCCACAGAGGAGAGAAAGCGTAAGAAACACATCTTTCTTCCTCTGGGTTGCCACAGATTCTATTTTAAACCTGTGCAGCATGGCAGCTTGTGCTTTGCTGTTTTCCAAGGACAGTCTTGTCCCTGTGTTCCTAGCGTTCTAACCTCAGGGAACTTCACATCCCTTCATACACACTGGAGTCAGTTTGTGATTTGAAGCAGGTTTTAGTATTTTTTATTTAATGCGCTATAGAATATTATATAAACAAGGCATCTGAGTAAATTTCCTTTTGAAAACTATGGTAAATCTTCTGAAACCAATAACAACATTATAATCCAGAAATGATAAAAAATTACTTTGGGAAAGGTGAAACAGATTTTATCACTATGAAAGTTTATAATTCCAATGAAATAGAAATAATTCTATTTGTATGTCAATATCTCCAGTAGACTACATTATCCATTTATTTAACTGAAGCAGTCTATTGCTGAATGTAATATTTTTCATTTAGAATTGCATTCTTCTGCACAGGAAGCAAGAAATTATATAAAACTTTATTTTCCTCATGTAGCCATTGTATCTATTTTTTTTACCAGTATGATGCTAAATTTTCTGTATACAGACCAATTATTTTCAGTCCCTTGAAAAGTCTTTCACAGACATAGATTTAGTATTTCATGCACTGCAGGTATCTCTCCAGCTATGTAGTTACCGTGATGGACAAAAACAGATTTTATCCAAGATATATTTGTAAAGTGTTTTATAGACAAACTGCCCCCTAGAAGCAGTACTTTAGAGTATTGAAGTCCTCTGAAAGAGCTCTGTATGTATGAGTCACCATCTCACAGGGAAAATTACTTTTCCTACTCTGTCATTGGCCTCTTGGTATAGTTTTATTGACTTTTGGAACCTACTCTGGTGGTTTCCTTGCATGTGTGATTGATAGTGCCGTTTAGGCTGATTTCACTATTTGTTTTTGGCTCTGTGCCTGCGACATTTCTTTCCATGGCATCAATAACATGGAATAGGCTTTATATCAGGGTTGGCATTGAACTGGAGACTGTAGTGGGATGCTACATTAAGAAGTAGATAGTATCTAACTTCTGGAATTTTCAGTCGATGGACCAGAGACCAGTGTGTTTGGTCTAATTCTTGTTGTACATCTTTCTAGAGTGAAAAATTTGCGTCTTTTATAAGGAAGCATCAAATGTGGGGTATGCATGCAATACGATTGATTCATGAACAAAGAAACCATAAATTTGAAGAAGAGTGGAGAAAGTATATGGGTATATAGGAAAGTGTTGAGGGAGAAAAATTAAAAGAGAAATGTAATTTAAAATGAGTTTAAATGGAATTACCTTGCATGTGTGGACAATGTCACCCCTAGAAGATGTAGATTATTAAATGAAAACTGCAATATAAGATATGTGATATTGGCCGGGCAGTGGTGGTGCACGCCTTTAACCCCAGCACTCGGGAGGCAGAGGCAGGCAGATCTCTGTGAGTTCGAGGCCAGCCTGGGCTACCAAGTGAGTTCCAGGAAAGGTGCAAAGCTACACAGAGAAACCCTGTCTCGAAAAACCAAAAAAAAAAAAAAAGATATGTGATATCTACTTAAGGTTATTGTTCTAGAAGACCACAAAATTCTCTAGAATGACAGAAGCTATGCCTTTGTCTTTGGTCCCATACCATAACTACATGGAAATACAGTATTGCTGGAGACACCACTCATTTTGGCTGTAAGACATAGAGAAATCAATTTCATAATAACTGAGAAACTTTCTCCTTTCATAGTAGTGGAAGATGCTATGAAGCTTGGCAAGGGAGAATTGACATCAATTGTCTTTTTTTGTTTGTTTGTTTTGAGTATACAGCAAGTCAAAATAAAAAAATAACAATCAATAGATGGATGGATAGATAGGCAGACAGACAGATGGACAGGAAATTATCATCAAATTGTATGTTCAAAACATCCAACAAAAATGTCTAAAGAAGCCTGTTTATGAGAGTAGCTGGAGAGAGTCCAAGACAAGACAGAGTGTCCTTTCAGGTGAGGGTTCCAAGACAAAGCAAGCAAACAATTGTCTTATCTGGGACTGAAAGCAGCAAATTTCAGTACTGATTTGACCAGCAATATGTGCTTGCTAGCAAAATTGTGGCATGACTGTTGTGGGGTAACTAAATGCTTTGTCAGTGGATTTGGGGCTTGCTTCAAAGAAGGGCATTTCAGGAAAAAATATTTCAAAGATACTTTCTACAATTTTTTGTTTTTACTTTTCACATTATATTTCTTTAATTAAAAAAATATTTATTTTTTACATACATTGGGTTATTGCCTGCATATACATCTGTATGAGGATGACAGTACCCTGGAACTAGAATTACAGATAGTTGTGAACTGCCATGTAGGTGCTGGGAATTGAACTGAGGTCCTTTGGAAAAGCGGTCAGTGCTCATTTTTTTTCTTTATTAAGAAATTTTTTATTCATTTTATATACCAACCACAGATCTCCCTCTCATCCCTCCTCTTGCTCCGCCCCCCAGTCTTCCTCCCCAATTCCCCCCCCCCCCCACCATTCCATTCTAACCAAGCTCATGGGAACTCACCAAGTTTAGATTGACAGCTGTGGAGCCTGCATAGGACCAGACTAGGCCCTCTGCATGTGGGAGACAGTTGTGTAGCTTAGTCTGTTTAAGAGCCCCCTGGCACTAGGATCTGGATCTATCACTGGTGCATGAGCTGGTTTTTTGAAGCCTATTACCTATGGTGGGACACCTTGATGCAGGGAGATGGACTTGGACCTGCCTCAGTTGAATGTACCAGGCTCTGCTGACTCCCCATGGAGAACTTCCCTTTTCACATTGTATTTTAATTACATTGCTCATATCCGTTTTATCCCTCAAAACTTCCCATGTATTCTTCTCTACTCTCCTTCAAATTCATGACCTCTTTGTTCATCAATTGCTATTGCATACACACTCCATTTTTTGATGCTTTCTTTCTTTTTCTTTTTTTAAATGATCATACCATGTGACTCTGGTGAGCCTGCGGCTTGGAATGTAGAACAGACTATCCGTGAACTCTCAGAAATTTGACTGCCTCTCCTACCCTAGTGATGGGATTAGATAGGGTGGATACTGTGCTCAGAAAGTTGCACTTTGAAAGTAGATTACTAAAAAAAAAAAAAAAAAAAAAAAAAAAGGTTTCCAATGGACCCTTAATTTCAGTTAACCAACCTATAACTGCCTTCTCTTTCCAGTTCACTCACTGTCATCCCTATGTAATCATTTATCCCACATTATCCTCCCCTTCTTTCATTTCATAAGTTTCCACTGTTCCAACACTATTCTTTTTCACTTGTATTATGAGACAGTAGACTTCCTTATAGCTTTTCACATTACCTTTTGGGAAGACGGGTAAACTCCTTCATCCCCCATATTCCCATGTACCTTCTTGCTAAGCCTATTGGCCTTGAACATTCAAAAACTCAGTACTTCCATTTTGTTTATAATCTGCTATGCCCTCTCCCTTTATAGGCGTCTCTAAAGGCCATTTTCTGTTGTCCTGGCTACCAA
This sequence comes from Peromyscus melanophrys, assembly GCA_902168415.1. Taxonomy (NCBI): domain Eukaryota; kingdom Metazoa; phylum Chordata; class Mammalia; order Rodentia; family Cricetidae; genus Peromyscus; species Peromyscus melanophrys. The sequence goes on along the minus strand of CABHPR010140659.1, from coordinate 42,540 downwards.
TTGTGTGCCAAGTTAAATACATAAAAGGAAAGATTTGGAGATAGGATGCACATATGGGAGCAACCACATAATGTGCATGTACCTGGGCCTGAATCACCTCATGATGTAATTTTTTTCCCATTTACTTGCAGTTTTCATTATAGCTAGGTCATATACCATTGTGTTACATGACATACTTTTTCATTTTTCTGGCAATGTACATGCAGGTTGATTTCTGTTCTAACAAATGACTCAGGTTAGAAGGATTTTGGAAGAGGCAGTCTTAATTGAGAAAGTGCTACAACCAGATTGGTCTGTGTGCAAAACTGTTTTACGTTTTATTCATTGATAATTGATGTGACTGAGTCTGTCCTTCGGGGGCTGTTGGATGATATATGAAAGCTGATCAAGTCAGTAAGCAGAATTCCTATAAGTCCTTTAATTCCTGCCTCCAGGATCCTGCCATGGGTTTCTTTGGTGAATTCCACAAAGAATGGACTGTAATAGGAAAATACAAGCAAAATAACCTTTTTATCCTTGTTAGGGTTCCTATTACTATGAAGCCACACCATGGTCATAGCAACTCTAACAAAGGAAAACACTTAATTGGTGCTTACTTGCAGGTTCAGAGGTCTAGTCCATTATCGTCATGGTAGAAAGCATGACAGTGCACCGGCAGACATGGTGCCCGAGAAGGGGCTGAGAGTTCTACATCTGCATTGGCAGGCAACAGGAAGAGAGTGACACAAGGCCTGATGTGAGCGTCTGGCAATCCCAAAGCCGACCCCCAGTAACACACTTCCTCCAACAAGACCATCCCGACTATAGCAAGGCCACACCTCCAGCAATGGCACTCTCTATGAGTCTATGGGAGTCAGTTTCATTCAAACTACCACACTCTGCATGTAGCATATGGTCGTGGTGTTTTATCAGAGCAATATAAACAACAGCTAAGACAGCAAAGCAGCAGCAAATGATGATCAAATATCTCTGTAGTAGTGGGACACCATTGGACATAGGGTAGAACCTGTTAGTGTTAATGATTAGTACACCTGTTCTCAGATTGCCTCTAAACAATTGGGTTGGGTTTCTCCCAACATTGATTAGAAAAGGTTCTACATTTAGTGAACAGCAGTCAATGCAGAAATGCATGAATGATCAAAATGATAAGATTAACAAACTTGGTCTTCTGCCGTAAATGGGACATGAGTACTAACACCCCACCAACAAAGTTCAGGGAACATCACCAAATAGGGATTACAAAGAATGTAAGGCGAAGGGATAAAGAAGAATGCTATGAAATTCTGTCTTCTTGATGTGACATGACAAGTGCAGTCATGATCTCACAACAGTTTACCTGTGTAAAACCTATGCAAGATCCATCACCACCCAAGCATGACATAGATGTGGTGGATTATCCACAAGCCACATACTGCACTAAGAATCTTTCGGGAATGGGTACCTGTGGGAGAGGAAAAAAAAATCATTCTTTATTGAGGACGTGACCTTTGATTGGTTTCTCCTGTCCCAGTGGATATGTCTACACATGCAATGATGCAATCACAAATATCTCTTATGGCACTTAATGGGTTAACAGCAAAAAAAGAAACATGATGTTAGAAGGAGTCATTTTGGAAGAGATATGGCTTGTGTTGGAAGGGGAAAGATGGGAAATTGGGGTAGATGTCGCGTCCCACTCATCCAGCAAGCAAGACACAACACCGAGCTCTTCTTCTTGCAGTTTATTCAGGCCTTTAATCAATATTCTGGCTTCTAAAAACTCCCCCTGACTTCTAAAAGTTCCCCCGGGCAAAGCCTCTCCCGGCCTTATATAGGCTCTGGGCAGCCAACCCCAGATCGCCACGTGGGCATTGCCCAATAGGCTCAAGCATGCGTAGGCAAGCCACAACCTCCGCTATAATTGTTTACCACGGGGAGCGCTCGCCGTCGGGATGGCGGAAGGCGGTAACCAGCACCACCTGTAAGGCATGGCTACACGCAGCTCCCTACAGGTAGATATGATTATATTTCATAATATATATTTATTTATCAAAAATAAATAAAAACATTTTAGAAAGTGTAAAGATTTTCATCCTAAGGCATATTTAAAAAAGGATCTCTGCAAAGACATTATTGCCCAATCACTGCATATTTTTATGGATCAATATAAACTCATGTTCTAGCTAATGACAGGATTTTTCCAGGAAAGACTATTTCTGTTTTCTGTGACCTCTGGTGATATCATACTCCCAGTTGATTAAACTGAGCAATTTTGAATACTACAATAAGCCAACATCAATACAATTTATCATGTCCTCTTTTAAATGAAAGAATATATAATACTTTAACCTCTTAGTCCAGTTTCTTCAGAGTTCCTCTTCTACTAAAGTAAATATGTTCACACCTTGTTCATTCTTAAAATCATTTTGCCTCATGTTTATTCACTTGGTCAAATAAGAATAAAAACAATTGATTGAAATCAGCATTGTAATTGAGCACAACAAAATACAAACAGAGAAATAACAGTGCTTCTGTAATTTCAACTACATTTTATAAAGAAGTTTGAAAGATTTGAGCACATATATACATACATATATACATATACATATATATGCAATTATATCATTATGTATAATACCAAATGGGAACTTTAGCTCCTTCCTTACCAGATCATTTATTCTGCAAGGAGTTATTGAGAGATTCTGAAACTGAACCACTCAGAAAAAAATCCAGTTTAAAATGAATATATTAACTTTAATCGTTATAAGAATATGATTAGTTGTTTAAACATTTCCAACTGTTACTGTTGAAACTTTTTCTATGGTTTAGCTTACACAAAATGTTTCATTCTATCTATTATCAGTTTTAATATAACATGATCATGGACATATAGTAATAAGATATGACTATTCTCAACATCTTCTGCTCGCACAATCAAAACTATAGTAACACTGCCGTCCAATGCTAGCCTTTCCTATAGTATACCTTGTCTTGTCAACAATTACCATAAATCAAGCAATACAGCATGAGGAGTTTAGAGAGAACAAGAAGGGATAAGAGAATGTACAGAATTGTGAATATTTAGAAAATTTACTACAGCATCTAAAACAGTAGTTATAGGAAAAACTACGATTTTTTTTTTTTACTAGGAACACTCAGAATACCTAGTTTTATTCATCAGCTACTGTTATTTGGACAACTTGCTATCAGAGGGTATCAACTTAACGCAAACTTAGAAATATCTAGGAAGGGGGAACTTGAATTGAAAAAAAAGAATCCAGATTAGATTGGCCCATTGCTACAACTTTTTCTTAATTGCTAATTTATGTAGTTGGGCCTAGCTAACTCTACACAACAACATCCTTAAGTACATGGGCATGGATTATGTAAGAGACACAGCCAAACGTGAGACATGAGAAGCCTGTAGACAGTGCTCCTCTACGGTTCTGAACCGAGTTCTTGTCCAGCTTGAGTTCCTGCTCCGATTTCCCTCAGCGATAGACTGCAGAATGTAGAATGAAATAATCTCTTTCCTTCCCAAGTTGGGTTTGGTCATGGTGTTTATCACAGCAACAACAAGCAGACTAGTATGAACAACTCAAATGAATTTCAACAACATATTTGAATATAATTAATTCCGAGTGCATCTAAAATTTTAATCACTCAACATATTCAGTGCAAGAAATTTAACCTTAGTTTTAGTTATAAAATATATCTCTAATTTATGATTTAGTGAAAAATTAAAAGCAAAGGAAAAGAAAAAAAAGCTAAATAAAGGAAAATATCTTCCTATATTCACTGTGGTAATGTATACTTGGCTCCTGAGAAAAATAAAACACTTACAATATGTGTAAGCATTAAGGTTTAACCAGACATCATGGCATTTTCCTGTAAACCAAGCACTAGGGATGTAAAGGTAAGCTGATCAATGTGGGCTACATAATGTATTTGAGTCAAATCTGGACTATATGAGACACTGGAATAAATGAAAAAAAAAGGAATCAAGACATTTAATATAATTTCATAAATTTAATTTCCAACACATGATTTAAAAGAAAATTGGCAAAATACCCTGTAACCCTTGGAAGGAAGAATTTGATTCAGGGCACTATTCCTTTGAAGTGAGATCCCCTATAAATACCCTTTTAAACCAGTTGCTCTATATTTAGGCTATTTAGATGGTAAGTAGCTTAGTATAATCTTAATTAGCATTTTCAATAATTTTCTAAGTCTTTTTTGTTTCTGAACTATCTCCTTCACATGCTAACCATGTCATTTTTTCTACTGACAGCTTTCTACATATTTGAAGTGAAAAGAGTAAGAATTATATTTTTAATATAAGGGAAATATATCTAATAAAAGGTGTTTCAATTCTTTATAAAGTAACCTACGTCATGCCACTCAAATCCGTGACTCTATATTATGGGCTTTCAAAGGTTTACGGGTATTTTCAGGTTTTACTTTGAAATGGATTATAATATGAGAAAAAGAAAATGAAGAAACTCTAAAGAAAGTGAAAAAATAGATGAAAGTGTTGTAGCCAATGTTAACATTTGTTGAATCAAACAAGTAACCAAATTAGCAATCAGTCAAATTCGTCAATTTAGTTCTAAAATTATAAAGGAGAAACTAGTCATTAAATTCTACCAGACACCTCGATAGTGAATGAATGTAAGAACATATTATGGAAAGAACTAATCACTGAATTTGCAAGGGAAAAGATCATTGCCTTACAATAGTGTGACAAGGTAGTAATAGAGACAATGTTTCTAAAAGGATGGTTTCTGGTCCATCTGCATCAGCATCACCTGGGTACTTGGGAAAATTCAAATCCTCAGACCTCTCAGCAATTACGCTGGATCAAAACTGAGGGCTGTAGACTCCATTGTCTTTAATAAGTCCCACAGGTGAATCTGAGACACACTCTACAGAACCCAGTTTTCCTTGAAATTTGGCTGGGCTTTCACCTTAAATAAAGCATGGATGTTACATATATTAAATCCTGTTGATATTCAAGTGCATAAAATGGCCATTTATTTCAAATAAAAGGGCAATGGGAAATGTAAAATATTCCAGTCTTTTCTCCAGGGGAGTCATTAAGTCTCTCTCTCTCTCTCCCTCCCTTCCTCTCCCACCTGATGAATGCTTAGCTATTATTGTTTCACTATTAACAGAAACATACTTCTTTTTACTAGTCTGGAATCTCTTAAGTTTCTTGAGAAAAGTGTTGTATGGTAAATATGTCATCAATTGTTAAAAAATAATGCTTCTTTGGCATAGAACTAAAATTTTAACTTGCATAAAATTTTATGCTCTGTTATGATTTGAATACAAAATATGTCCTAGAGACTCATGCCTGGAATTCTTGACAATCAACTGGTAGAATAACTTTGGGTGATACTAAAAATTCAGGTAGTTGAGTAAGTCATTAACTGGGGATGTGCTCTTCAAGGATATGCCCTACTGCCTACAGTTGGAAGTTTTCATGTATCCTGGCAGGCTAGCCAGTGGTCCTGTCCCCCAAGTAAACACACAGAGGTTTATATTAATTATAACTGCTCGGCCATTAGCTCAGGCTTATTACTGACTAGCTCTTATAAATTAATCCATAATTCTTATTTATGTTTAGCCACATGGCTTGGTACCTTTTCTCAGTTTTGCCTTGTCATCTTGATTCCTCTCTGTCTGGCTGGTGATTCCTGACTCAGCCCTCCTCTTCCCAGAATTCTCCTCTCTGCTTGCCCTGCCTATGCTTCCTGCCTGGCCAATCAGCATTTTATTTATCAACCAATCAAATCAACACATATTCATAGCATCTAGAACAACATCCCACAGCAGTTGCCAGTTGCTTCCTCCTTGCTTCTGTCTTGTTTTCTTTTTGATGACAGCCTGCTTACTAACTGTCATCAGATGAGTAGTGTCTGACATTAGCTAACCCTGAGATGATGTTGTGCATTGCCAAAATGCCAGAATCAGAAGAGTCAAGGAAGATCTTGACTCTAGCAAAATAGCTTAAAGAATGAACCAAAATGTCTCCCCCTTTTTTCTGGTTGTTTTTGTCAGGTGGTCTGTCCTCATGATGAGAAGCTAAACAAATACAAAACATTGGGAACAAGAGTAGAGTCATTTTTTAGGAGAAACGAGGAGGAATTCAGAAAGGAATGTTAGAGAAGTCCTAGAAAGCACAAGGGAAATATTAAACTATGATCCCTTTTGGAGCTCTGAAAAAGTGCTTATGGGTAAAGACTATGCTAATAGGTCTCAGTCTGAAGCTAAAGCTTGGTTGGTCATTGGACTAGAGACCATTTGTGGTATATTTATTTACATTTTGGCAGTGTCCTGAGGCTTGGAGTGATTCTATATTTAAATGGAATGCACTAATTAATTTGGTAGAACAACTTCCTAAACAGCATAGCATTCAGGTTGTGGCACTTTTAACGCTGAAACTACTTAAAAAGATGTAGTTTGGACAGAAAGGAGCACATTTAAAATTGGAGACAAGGAGGCTGCGGATGCTATATAGCTGACAGCTGTGAGAAAAATAACTAGAAATGCTCCCAGTGATGTCAGGAAATGTGCCATGAGGGCATCTCAGAGATGGGCCAGAAGCCATCTATCACAGGCTCTAAGGCATAAAAGTGTAAACTACTTTAAAAGACACCATGTTAAAAAGTACTCCAGGAATATATGCATTTTGAAGGCTACCAAGAAAAGTATTTCCCCAGATTCATATACCTCAGTAGTCAGAGGCAATTATAGCCACAGTCTGAGGGTCTAGGTACCAGTGGACTGGAATCAAACCGGGCATCATACACTTGAAGCTGCCATTGGAGCAAGGCATATTTCCACAGGGTTCTACCCTAGATGAAGAGGTACATTGACATAGTTTCCTCTAGGAAGGAGCTCCTACATAGGTTATCCATACTCAAGGGGTCAGTCCTGGAAACTTGTACATATAAGCAAAGTCAAATGGACTCAATAGTTTATATTAGCACCTTTGCACATGTGTATGCAAATATATATATATATATATATATGTATGTATGTATGTATTTATAGCACAATAACAATTAAAGACAGGATCATGAGTGCCATACGGAGTTATGGTGGTAGTTTCAAGGGAGAGAGTGAGAAGTGGAAATGAGGTAGATGGAGTGCTCATGTAATGTCAAAAATTATATTAAGTCAATTAGTGTTAGGAAGGTCATGCATGGAAGATTTTATCAGTGCTTCAAAGGAAAGCCTTAAGGACATGTAGGACATGCCTGATGCCCTGCAGATGATCCATGAGAGGTTAATTTAGAAGAGGTTTATTTGGGAAGATATTTGGGACCTGTGTGTGTGTGTGTGTGTGTGTGTGTGTGTGTGTGTGTGTGTGTGT